>JAQMYF010000007.1:2599030-2610563 GCA_030014195.1 Neosilurus mollespiculum
TACTCTGCCCTCGCCCAGAGTTGGCTGAGATGGGCACCAGCCTCCCCGTGACCCTAATTAGGATTAAGCGCTTCAGAAAATGAACGATAAACGTAAATAGAAAGCAACAAACAGCCACAGCAGAGCCAGGGTAAATTTGATATATTTACATATATATAAGCATTCACCCTGTCATAGTGCTTAGCGCATCCCCCCCATGCTTGCATGCATTTCCTCTGGGTACTTTAATTTGCCCCCACAGTCCAAAGGCATGAACATTAGCAATGGCTGTTCCAATATTCTCCTAGATGCGAATATGAAGTGTTATATATGTGTCTGCCCTTTGCTGGTCTGCCGAGCTGTTTAGGGTGTACCCCGCCTTCAGCTAGAGTCAGCTGAGATAGGCTTCAGCCTCCCTGCAACCCTAGTATGATGAAGTGAATGAGTGAGTGATGAATACCAAACCATTATCTATACCACTTATCTGTCAGAGTAAGTCACCTATCTCAGACTTCTGGCTAGAGGTGGTGTACACCCTGAACAAGTCATCAGTCCATCAAGTGCAGATTCTTATAGTGTCTCCAGTGAACCTTGCTGGTCTTTTATTCATTCATTTTCTAAACCATTTAATCCTAATTAGGGTTACGGGGAGGCTGGCGCCCATCTCAGCCGACTCTGGGCAAGGGCAGAGTACACCCTGGACAGCTCGCCAGGCAGAAACACGCTGACGGCAACCCAATGGCCCACTCTTTATGAACAACAGCAATGGTTCTTTTACATGCCTCACACCACAGACAGTGAGAGACATGGCAGGCCTTTGATAACCCAGTTAGCTGCACTGGGGGGACAGCAGTGACAGCTCGGTGATAGCTGGGCTGGAACCCCCGACCTTCGGATCCTTGCCTGTCTTTTTTGAGCATAATAAACACAAAAATGGAAGTCAAATCTGATATAATATGATTAGATGGCTGTTGTTGTCAGCTGTTGCCTACACATCTTTGATTTTGAAAAGATGCTGTTTGTTGTAAAATAGAACTACCTTGAGACAGAGTACTTTAGGTTCCTCTCAGTGATCGCCAAAGACATGCACAATAAGCTAATTGGTTATTCCAATTTGCCCCTGAGTGTGAATATGAGTGTGAATTCCCCACAGATACAGGTACACACCAGGGTAAATAGGGGCAGTTATGATATTGTGAAGGTTAGGAACTACCTGGCAACCTTCCCTGTAAAAACCTCACCAAGAAAACTCTTTGATATTGGAGTCAGATTCACCTGAAGGGACACTACCGATGTAGTGTTGACCGATGGTCCTTTTTCTATTTGTGAGGTTTTAAGAATGATGACGTCCACTAACCAGACATGGATGCCCCCCTTCCCGACCATTTAAGGACTGTCTGTGACATGGCACTCATTTCCAGACATGCCGATCAAGACTCATCAGTCCTCTGTTTTTAGTCATTTAATTTAAACCTAAACCCGCAGTGATGACGTAATCCCATCATCAAAGGCTAAAACAACATCCCATTAAATCTAAATCTAAACACTTAAAACACATTTTATGAATTTTTTTGTTCATAAAATTGTTTACAGCTGACTTTAGACATTCTTTGAAGTTTCTTCTTTCATGCTTCTTTTAGGACTAAGATATTTCTCCCAACATTCAGGCTCCAGAGCCGTCTGAAATCACGTCAAAGTAAGACCAGAATAATATAAAATTACTCAAATTAAACAATAAATGAGCCAGACTTGTTTCAAATAATAAATATGGAAGGAATAATGTCCATAATGTCATATGATGTCCCAACACGGAGCAGAGGAGCCATGAATAACCCTATAGGGCAGGGGCACCAAACTCATTTTCACTGAGTTCCACATCACTAAATTTAAAGGTGATCGAGGGCCAAATAATCACTGAACATCTATTCTAAAAGGGCAACCATGAAATCTGCATGGCATTTGTCCTCTTTTCTTTTATTCACTTGCATTTTCTGATCACGCTTAACAGCAACAAGCTAGCATGCATTCTTTCTTGAGTCATGAATGACTAGCTGTTTACTTAAAATAAACTGCCGCCACCTAGTGGAAGGCATTTCATGGTAATGGTCGTTGCAAAGAATATAAGATAATCATATTCACTGAGAGCTCTTGTAGGCAACATAAAATGAGTTGGTGGGCCAGATTTGGCCCACAGCCCTTGAGTTTGACCCCTGTGCCATAGGGGTTTATTTCACAATAATGACTAAGTTAATGTACATTATCCAGATTATTATATGCATACTTGGAAAAGAAATCAATTATTTAATTATTTATATTTATTCAACTAAATATAAAATAAAAATAGTTTTATTGATTTGAAATTATTTTCCTGTTTTCACAAAAAAAAAAAAAAAAACCAAAAAAAACATCCATTCATCCATTAGATCCTATGGGTGGAAGTGTTTCCACAGCAAAGTAAACATTTACATTTGTTATGTTGCTTTCTGACAGAGTAATAGGATTGATTGATTGATTGATTGATTGACTGATTGATTGATTGATTGATTGATGTGGGGGGGGGGGGGGTTAAAGGAACATATTTTGGCACACTTCTTTCTGTAGATTAATACTATTACACAATTTCCTTCAGATCACAACTGGATCCATAGCAATGGTATGTGAAGCATTCAGAAATAACACAACCATCAAATACCATAACTGACCAATCATAATCAAGTATTTAGCAAATCTGAGTCATAATAAATATTAAGAGGGAAGAAACAAAAATAACATAACAGTTATGATATGATTCTAAAATTGTATTTTCAATAACAAATGTATTTCATTTTCTAAACCATTTTATCATTTATTAGATTCCCAAGGATAGTGGCAGTGGTTACTGATCCTAAGGTCGGGGGCATGTAAAAGAACCATTGCTGACGTTCGTAAAGAGTAGACCCTTGGATTACCATCAGCATGTTTCTGCCCTTCGATGGCCTGGTGAGCTGTCCAGGGTGTACTCTGCCCTCGCCAAAGTTAGCTGAAAAGGGCGCCAACCTCCCTGTGACCCTAATTAGGATTAAGCGGTTCAGAAAATGAATGAATGAATAGATTCCCAGGGAGGCTGAACCCAACCCAGCTTACCAGTTCATCACAGGGCCAACACTCACACAAATATTTACACTCACATTTAAAACTGGGGCAATTTGAAACTGCGGATTAGCCTAATGTGCATGCCTTTGAAATGTAGGAGGAAACCGGAGTGCCTGGAGGAATCCCATGCAAGCACTGGCAAAACATGGAAACTCCACACAGAAATTCCCTCATCAAGGATGGGACTGGAACCCAGGACCTTCTTGCTGTGAGACGGATGCGCTAACCACTACGCAACCTTGCTGCCCCAAAAACAATTTCAAATTCATATTTCTTTTTTTTAATTATTATTCTTTTAAAGAATATTTGTTACATAGATCTTTATATGGTGATATTTAACATGGCTATTAATGGTAGCTTTGCGTGTGTAAATATGGTGCTAGTGGTTTTTATTAGAAGGTACAGGGGCAAACCTTCAGCAAAGATAAAGTGTAGTTCTCTCTACCTCATAATGCACTGTTCACTTACACTGAATATTCACCTACTCATACTACTCAACCAAACTGAACTCTGCCTTTATACAGACCGACAGTGAGGCAGTATAGGGGCCTTGGGCACTCTGTAGTACATGGCATACATCTCTGCTGTCGTCCATGAGCAATCATACATGCCTCGAGAGGAAATATCAGGTCAGATGGAAAAAGTCCCCAGGAATAAGAAAATATTTTCCATTGTAATTATATATTACTTCCTGAAGCCTCTAATCTTTTGTGATTTTAGAAATTTATTGTTATGATTAAAGGCAGTTCCCTTACTGTATACTGAGGCCAAACACAACAACACAAGCACAGTAGTAAAGCAGCATAAATGTTGACTCTGTATTTCAAACACATATATTTTCAACCTGTTGAAGTTTTTCAGGAAGGAACTGAACCTCGAGTTCATTTCACTCTTTACGAGGCTCTAGTGTTCTGGCCGAATTGTCAGCAGCAGACTGACCAAAATTTATGGGTTATGATGATTCAAATTAATGATATGGAGAAACGAGATTTATAAAACTAAAATGAAATGGAGGAACATCCATTGGTGGAAAACAAAACAATGAACAATAGCTGAAGATGAGTTTATTTGTCAAATGATGATAGCCACTTTAATTTAAAAAGAAATAATATTATAAGGGAAGAATGCACTCACTCACTGTCACTCATGTGCCGAGCCACTCAATCCTATTAGGGTCGCTGGGAGGCTGGAGTCTACCTCATTTGACACTGGGCGAAGGCGGGGTACATCTGAACAGCTCGCCAGAACATTGCAGAGCTTACACACATACAACCATTCACACTCACTCCGAGGGGCAATTTGGAACAGCCAATTAGTCTAATGTCCATGTCTTTGGACTGTGGGAGGAAACCCACGCCAGCATGCAAACATTTCCACACAGACACACCCAAGCCCAGGACTCGAACACAGGACGTTCTTGCTGTGAATTGGATGTGCTAACCGCTAAACCACCATGCTGTCATAAAAAAATTATGTCAACATGTTGGTGGGATTTCAGGTTTCATTTTTTTTTTTGTTGTTGTTGTTGTTAATCATGCCACCACCAACATCACAATGCTCACACATCTTTTTATAATGGAAACTCATTCAAAAATTGAATAAAGCACTTTTTTACCTTTAAAACATATTATTGGAATGAAACTGCTAGGATTTTAGAATAAGTGACCACAGCAACTTGTCGATTATATCAGTATCTACTCATATATTAAGCATTTATTGAATGAGGCGAAGTATGATTATAGTAAATCATTTGTTAGAGGTGGATAACAACCTCTGAGACAGAATAATTCTCCATTTCATACGAAAGACAAATTCTATTTTTTTTTTTTTTATTCATTCAAAATATTCCCAAAGTAGACATTCATGTTATTATATTGTGCATGCCAGGTGAACAATAATAATTCTACTTATCCCATAGCAATAATGCAATAATTCACTTATTCCATGGCAATGATGCAATACCAAGAATTATTTGATGGCTTTTCACCAATCAGAAAGAAGAAAATCTATTTATTGAATAATAATGCTGCCCTGCGATGGCCTGGCGAGCTGTCCAGGATGTACTCTTCCCTCGCCCAGAGTCGGCTGAGATGGGCACAAGCCTCCCCGCGACCCTAATTTGGATTAAGCAGTTCAGAAAATGAATGAATGAATGAATGAATGAATGAATGAATAATAATGTCCCTTATTCCCCTGAAGGTAAACCAATCAGATTGCAAATTTCCTGTGGGGTATAAATTACTTCCTCTTATTCCTTCTCTTTCAATTTGGGAGTGTTAAACACCACACTTTGTTTGGTATTTTCAGATTGTTGAACTACTTCTCAATCAAAGGTATGATAGAATAACAACCTATTCAGTGTTTATTCTTAGTTTGACCTAGTCGGAGTTCAGGAATGAAAACTTTAGAGAAATAGCAGTATTACTGTTACGGTGTTTAGTAATTTATCTTTAGTATGTTCTTCAGTACCCCAGGATCAAACCCAGGCCCTGGGCCCCTGAGGCAAACAGACTACCCACCATGCCATTCCTTGTGCGCGCTCTAATTATATTTGGTGACCAACTTAGTATAAACATTAATAACAGTATAAGTCAATTAATGCAATTTACATCCAGTCATTATCATGAGCTAATCCTCTTCAGGGTGATGCAAGACCCATCCACTGCACATCAAGGTTCTGATTAAACATTCTGGGTTTATTTCTCAATAGGAACCAGCTCACTGTACATTTTGTACATTATCCCTTCTATAATAAATGATGGGATGCTGTAATAAACAAATCAGATGCAGGTATTCAAATTAACTGTGTAAAAATTAATATAATATAAGAATATCGTATACTAATAATATTTTGCTTGTACTAACAACATTTAAACAATTTTTGTTAATTATTTTTAATATGATGTGACATTTCCACTGCATATTTGTTTGTTTTACGCGTCAACTGTCAAACTACTGTATGGGAGCTGTATTATGGTGCAATATGATTGCGTACTAAATAAAATTGCACCAAGGGCAAGGGGGATGTTACCCACCAAACCTGAGGTGAATAATCGTTTTAGTATATTAGTATATACTAAAACGATTATCTAAGTACCAGGTACCTAAAAAAAAAAAAAGCACAGTAAAACTTGATTTTTATTGGGGGTTTTTTATTATTATTTGTTTATTTATTTATTTCAAATTGTAAAAAAAAATCTAAGTGAATCCAAGAAAAACAGTCTATAGCATTATCAAAGTAAATGTCTATATATATTTTAACAGAGACCGTGACAGAGACTGTTCAGGTGAGTTATGTGCTTTGATATGAACAGTGCACAGCTCTGTATGTGCTGTGGAAATAACAGGAGTGCATTCTAATTCAGAAATTAGCCTTCATACTACATGAACACAGAAGGAAAATAGCTCTGCAAAGGCATGTTTGCACACTACCTCAATTTTTTTTGTTTATGCTACAAGGAAATACAAAAAAAACCCTAAAAGTTTATTTTTCCATTTAAAGCATCGTAGGGGGCCATGACAAAATGAGTGTCTGTTGTTTTGATTAATGCATTTTCCAATCAGAACAATGATTTCTAATCCCGAGGTAGTGGCTCAATCAGATCGCCCCACCAGATCCCTTGTAGTATATACTAATAATAAATTATATGTGATATTATTATATGGGTGCCAGCCTCCCCGCAACCCTAATTAGGATTAAGTAGGAAAATGAATGAATAAATTAATGATATTATTATTATTCATTCATTCATTTTCTTAGCCACTACATCTTAATTGGGGTCATGAGGAGGCTGAAGCCTATCTTAGCCGACTCTGGGCGAAGGTGGGGTTCACCCTGAACAGCCCACCAGGCCATTGCACACACATACAACCATTCACACTCACTCTCACACCTAGGGGCAATTTGAAACAGCCAATCAGCCTATTGTGCATGTTTTTGAACTGTGGGAGGAAACCAGAGTACCTAAAGGAAACCCATGCAAGCACAGGGAGAACATGCAAACTTGAACCCTGGGCCTTCTTGCTGTGAGGCGAACGCGCTAACCACTACGCCACCGTGCCACCTATTATTGTTATTCATTCATTCATTCTTTCTTTCATTTTCTGAACTGCTTAATCCTAATTAGTGTCACGGGGAGGCTGGCGCCCATCTCAGCCGGCTCGAGTGCACCCTGGACAGCTCATCAGGCCAGAAACACGCTGACAGCAACCCAGTGGCCCACTCTTTACAAACGACAGCAATGGTTCTTTTACATTTCTCTCACCACAGACAGTGAGAGACATGCCTGGCCTTTGATAACCCAGTTAGCTGCACTGGGGGGACAGCAGTGACAACCGAGTGATAGTGGGGCTTGAACCCCGACCTTGGGATCAGTAATCCAGCACCCTACCACAGGGCCACCACTGCCCCTTATTAATAGTAGTAGTAGTAGTAGTAGTAGTAGTAGTAGTAGTAGTAGTAGTAGTAGTAGTAGTAGTAGTAGTAGTATTACAGTACCAATGCAACATGACCATATACTTTACATCCTGACATATCTGGCACTTGTAACTCTGGTGTATGATCCCTAGAGGGCAGTAGGTATATATGGATGGATTCACCAAAGCACATGCCAAATTTCTGACTGGTGCACTGTCAGAGAGGGGAGAATATATACTATACATATCCAGTACATTTACAGTGCAGATGTCTGTGATACTTATATCTCAGTGTAGTCTTCAGCTTGGAGAAAAACATTGTTTTGATCTCGTGGATCAGCAGAACAGCACAGACGCGCCACAATTTCAGTTCACCCACCATGACACATCTGCACCCTTTCAAGCCCTTAAAATGCTTGCTGTCCTATCTGAACACAAGAATTCCAGTTTTACTGAAGAACTGAAGATACACTAAGAAATCTCACACTGGAGTAGAGGCGTGACTACTCTGTTCACTAGACTGTTCTGTGAAAGCAAGAATGTGAATGGTTTTGTGTGTGTGTGTGTGTGTGTGTGTGTTGGCCCTGCAATGGACTGGCGAGCTGTTCAGTTGGCTAAGGTAGGCTCCAGCCTCCCAGTGATCATTGTTGGATAACAAATAAATGAAGGAATGAATATATACTGTATATATAGATAAGGGAATTCTAGCATCTTGTGCAACCCTACCTCGGTAGATAAGTGAAAGGATCACATGTTGGAGGTGTTCTTTATGTTTATATTCTTCATCCGTGCTCATGCTCTTTTTCTAGATAATCACAGCTTCACTGAGTTCACGGCTGATAGATAACTTCCTATTATGATGTGCTTGCGTTCATAACACTCCAGTATAAAGTCTATGATCTTCACGTTCCAGACTTCTCCACTTTCAGCTCTCACTCGGTGATTTAGTTGTGAGGTTTAAAATTCTCAAGAAGGCAGCCAGAGGAAGGAGATCAGGGCTGAGAAAGGTTTAGGTGATGTGGTGTACTTGGTGGGTGGCAGGTGCCGGAGATGGTGTAGGGCACAAGTAAAGGAACAGAGGCTCCCATTCAGATGAGTTCAGCTCTTCTGCAGTTCCCAGGCCTTAGTCAGGGCTTAGCCTTTAAAAGAAGGGGAAGCAGTTAGTCTAACTCCAAGTTATTTGCAATGACAGTCCCAGTGGTTCTCCAGCATGCGGCTACCTTGTCACCCTCTCAGGTTGCACAGAAAAAGTCCCATCACACCACTGGAACCAAGACCTCCATCAGGATTTGGCTCTCTGGCATCCTGACTGAGTGGAATTCAGGTACACACAGTCCTTCCCCACTATTTCTCTCACGTTTGTTCAACTCGTAAATTAACTGGACTGTCTTATGAAGGTTCGGTTACATTCTGCTAACATTTTTATAACCATGCATTAAATATGGCTTGACTGGTAATATTTTATAACCAGTGCTTCATGTAGGTGTTATATAAAAAAATATCCACAGAATTATATTAAGATGGTTGTACCTTGGGAGAAAGGCATCGTCAAGTCTGTTTGGTCCACAAATCTAAAAACGCCGTAGTAGCTCTGGTGGCTCTAGTTACCCATTTACGAGCCAGTATCTGATGTGTTTTACCTTCTATTATCAGTTCATTTTTTTCTGAGTACAAAAGTTTCCCAGGGAAACCACCCCAGCTCACTGGCTTAGTATCTCTTATTCACCTGTTCTACATCTTGTTTTGGTTCTGTATCTGTGTACAATTACAATAAGGAAAAAAAGACCGCATGACCAGAGGAATGATCTTGTGTATGCACGATAACTTGGCAGCACAACACTGATACACGGTAAGTGGAAAAGGCCAACATTAAGTGTTAATGAATGGAAGAAGGCATATGATTTCAAAAGATATAATAAAACTACGGCATTTTGACAACCTCCCAAAACCAGCCCATCAGAATGGCAGCAGTTCAAGCTGCCACTGTTGGGCCATTGATGGGTAAATTCTGTTGGGATTTTTCACCCTAGCCTAGGGGCTTATCAGGCTGGTGCTTAATCGCAGTTTCCTTAGCATAAAGCAACTAGTTCAACTAATCCTGGATGTGACGCTAGTCTATTTCAGGTTACATTCCCACTATTTTATACTGCTGGGTGGACAGAGGCACACTTGTGGTTAATCCCTTGCCCAGGGGTTCAGCACAGTGGGGGTTTAATGGGGATTCAAACCCACGACCTCCCGATCATGAGCACCCAAACCACTACACCACCGGCCCCACTCTGGGCCGTTGAGCAAAGCCCTTAACACTTCTAATTTCTCAGTTGTATAAATATTAAATATAAGTTGCTATGTATAAGGGTGTTTGCTAAATGCCATTAATGTTAATGTAAAACACACTTTTTCAGTGGGATACAAAAATATAATATCGTTCTAAGATATAAACAGGCTCTGCAATAGTGTAGTGAGCGGTTCGGGGTGAAACCCGTCTGGGATGGGCTCCAGCCTACTCATGAACCTTATAAAGAATAAAAAAAATAAAAAGGCACAAAAAATAAAATAAAAAAGATAGAAACATGTAAATGTGTCTGATGTGTGACTGACTGGTTATGAGTGCATAGGAAACATATTCTGTATGGGAGGAAAAGGCTCTCGACCATATGCCATAAAATAATTAATGAGATTGACAAGACTTCTAGACGCACAAATGTCAAAACATTTCCCAACATAGCCATCGGCTTGATCTTTGAAAAGTGAGTGAATGCTATACACTCACTCGGTCGATCCATTCAGTTGAATCCAATTCTTGGTGACTGCTGCCATAGAGTTTTCCTAGTAAGTCTTTTTTTTTTTTTACAGAATACTCCACCAGGTCTTTCCCTGACCCTTTGCTTTTACCCAGGCTTGGGACCGAAACGTACATTTGTCACCACAGTTGCATGGCTGGACAGAACAGAGGACAAACATCCTTTTACATCTAGGAGCAATTAGACGTAGCCAGTTAGTCTAATGGGCGTGCCTTTGGACTGTGGGAGGAAACCAAAGCACCCAGAGGAAACCCATGCAAACACAGGGAGAACATGCAAACTCCACATAGAAACTCCTTTTCTGACCATGGAGCTGGAACCCAGGACTTTCTAGCTGTGAGGTGAGATTGGCAACCACAAAACGACCAGGCCCCCATGTAATATTAAGAGTTTGTCACAGATATTTCAGCAAACACTTAAAAAAGGGTTGTTGACATCGTCGTCTTCTCCTGTCCACATGACTGAGGGTCGTTGGTCATGGATGCAAACACCAGAGCTCTCCACTGGTGGCGCGTAACCATAACTCTCTTCTGGATTGAGTTAAGCTGATGGGACCTGAATCCTCTTGCACATTCACACCGAGCAGCAATTTGGAACAGCCAATTAGCCTAATGTGCATGTCTCTAGACTGTAGAAGAAAACTGGATCATCTGGAGGAAACCCATACAGGCACAGGGTGAACATGCAAACTCCACACAAAACCCAGGACCACCTTACTGTGAGGTGAAATTGCTAACCAGTACGCCACCGTGCTGCCAAATAAAAATATTGGACCTATTTTAAAGATTAAGAATAACAAAACTGGATCCAGACGCTCTCTGTTGTGGCACAGTAGTTCAAAATTAGGATCAGTTTGAAGTAAATGGAAGCACCATGTTTTTGTCTTTATTTATTTATTTATTTATTGTTTGTTTGTTTGTTTGTTTGTTTGTTTGTTTGTTTGTTTGTTTGTTTGTTTGTTTTTACTATACTGTATTAATCCTGCAAGGGAAATTATTGTCTTTGCATTTAACCCATCCAAAGTGAGCACACATGTAAACAGAGTGAAAAACACGTAAAAAAAAAAAAAACGGAGCAATGGGCTACCACACATTGGGGTGCCCGGAGAGCAGTTGGGGGGTTAGTTGCCTTGCTCAAGGGCACTTCAGCCATGAAGGTGGAGGAAGGGAAGGTGCAGCTCACTCCCCCACCACCACACATTT
>JAQMYF010000007.1:2629640-2645298 GCA_030014195.1 Neosilurus mollespiculum
TCTCACGTTTGCACCGATTCAAGTCGTGTTCTGTCCTGCATTTGGGTCTGTCAAGTTTTCTGGTATCAGGTCTAACACAAATGTTATTCCTTGCGCTTTAGAGATATTATTTCGCTTGTTGGAGCCAGTTAAGACACAACATTTAACACCCATCTTATTGGAATGGTGGATGTTAGTCCTTGGAAATATAGTGGCTGCCAAAGGCACGTCATGTGAGGGTCTTGTCCGGTCTTGTGTTTATGTCTATGGTACCTCCACCATGAAACATGGATAATGAAGCAAATAGGCCCTATATGGGTACTGGTTTTATTTATCCATGTGCTAGTCTTACAATATATAATCTCACATATGGTTTCCTATTATTGTTCCATAGTAACAGCAAGTCTATCAGCCCTCATTTCAAATTTAAGAGCCTTCGAAACCCTATGACCTTGATTTTGACTTTCAATGTCACTCAAGGTCAAAGGTAATTGTCTCAGTTCACTCACTCACTCACTCACAAACTCTTTAATCCTACTAGGGTAACGGGGAAGCTGGTGCTTATCTCAGCTGGTACTGGGCAAAGGCGGGGTACACCCTGACCAGCTCGCCAGACCATCACATGGCTAACACACACACAACC
This sequence comes from Neosilurus mollespiculum, assembly GCA_030014195.1. Taxonomy (NCBI): domain Eukaryota; kingdom Metazoa; phylum Chordata; class Actinopteri; order Siluriformes; family Plotosidae; genus Neosilurus; species Neosilurus mollespiculum. Next base: position 2,630,263 of record JAQMYF010000007.1, read on the forward strand.
ATTCACACTCACACCTAGGGGCAATTTGGAACAGCCAGTTAGCCTAATGTGCATGGTTTTGGACTGTTGGAGGAAACCGGAGCACCCAGAGAAAACCAAGGCAAGCACGGAGAGAACATGCAAACCCCACACAGAAACGCTTGAGCCCAGGAATTAAACCCAGGACCTTTTTCTGTGAGGCAGACGCGCTAACCACTACACCACCATGCCGACCAGTTAAAAGTTTATATATGGTTTCCTATTTGTGTTCCATAATAACCGCAAGTCAACCGGCACTAATTTCAAATTTATGAGCAAGATCCTATGACCTTGATGTTAACCTTTCTATCGGTTTGTGTATATACTTTCAAACTGTTCTTCACTGCATCTATGTTAATGTCACTTTGTTTCTTAGATATAAGAAGTTTGAGTTTTAAGGAAAACCTCTTAAACTTTTGACCTTGCTCAGACCTTGACCTTTGACCCACATATTCCAAAATCAAATCATATCTGGTACTTTGGTTTTAAAAAAAAATCCCTGCACAGTTGTGATTTTGTTTACAGATAGATGATAAATTGACAAACTGCAAATATTAGTGGTCCATATGGGGCCACCTTTAGCAAGGGCGTAGCGATAAGAACTCCAGTCAGAAGTAGAACATCAGGATGAATAAGGCAAGTTGCCCGAGTCAAAATTGGCTTTATTAATGCAGGGGTTTGGTTTTATCAAAAGAACATTGCAAGCAAACACACATTCAGATAACAAAACAGCTGATAACAAAAACTTGTGACTGTCAGCTATGAAAGTAACACAGAGGGTCCAACCCGTCACATGACTATAAGGAGTGATTACAACATGACAAGAGGTCATGTGAGGAGGTTTTGGGCTGTGGGTAACGTGAGTTGACACATGGGTCTGGCAGTAACCTGCCCCACCAAGAGGTTAATCCAGGAGCTGAAGAGGCACCTTTTCAGGGCCAGTTATTGAGGTTTGGGTTTTAATGATGGATGGTATGAATCTTGTAGGACCTCCCAGACAGTGAGATATTGGAGTTGCCCTTATTGCAGAACATGTGAGAAAGAATCAAACAAATTCTTGGTGACTCTTTAGCTTGAGGATGATACCCAGATAGCAAAAGAATGGATACCAATACTTTCTTTATAAAGACCCTTTATAAGTGCTATATAACATATTAATTAATTGTGGACTTATTTCAAACTATATGCATAAGCATGGATATCACTCACTCACTCACTCACTCACTCACTCACTCATTTGCTGAACTGCATACTCCCATTAGGGTCACAGGGAGGCTGGAGCCTGTCTCAGTCAAGACTGGACAAAGGCAGGGTACACCCTAAACAGCTCACCAGAACATCACAGGGCCAAGACAAACACAACCCATTCACACTCACACCTAGGGTAATGGCTCCCCTATAGTATCTCCTATAGTAATGGCACTCGCCATGGCAGTGGACAGGTAAGCAGGTGTATTTTAACTAATGTTAGCGGTTATTCTTCTTACCTTTAGATGCTTCTATAAATTATACACAGAGTCTCTGGATGATGATAAAATTTTCTGCTCAGCGAAAGCAGCAGCAACCGGTGTGATGAATACGGCCGATACTGAAAGCACTTCTTTAGCCAAAACTGTGAATTTAAGAAAATGTAGGAATTTAAGAAAAGTGAGTTTTACAGAGATGCGCCCTTGCTATTAGCAGTTACATAACGTTATGTGCATTTGCTCGTCGTGACTATTTAAACAGACGCCAGCAGAGAACCAGAGAAGTGGACTGAGACGTTTGTAAACTCTGTGGTGCTGCTTTAAGAGGCTGTTTGTGCTCCCGCAGATGACAATCGACTGTCAGTTTATGATACCTGTTGTGACACCTGTCGTGCTGATGCCATCAGGATAGATCAAATGTGTTTGTACTCCGCATGCGTTTGTTGTGTGTCCTGTTTGGAATAATTTTAAAATGTAATCTATTAACTGTAATCTCTGTTTTTACTAAATGTACTTGTAATCTGATTACATCTTTTTTTTTTCTTTTTTTTTTTTTTTTTTTACAGAAAACAGTTACCTTATTTGTATCCAGACCATATAATTCCATTACAGGTAATCCATTACTCGAGTGAGATTCATTACTATAGATTATCTGTATGGGTCTCTTCTCCATTGCTTTGAACACCAAAGGGAATCCAAACAATATCCAAATATAAGTTTACCTACAACTAATGTCCAGCGTATGCAGAACGAATGAGCCATGCGCTCCGCTTACGCTGGCCATAATTTGTAGGTAAGTTATGTGATCGTTCACACACATTATTTGTAAGTTACTCATAAGTTGAATATAATACGTACTTTGTACCTACGTATATCTTATACCAACGAATGCCTAGCGTGTTGGCAGTGTTCACAACTTATGTCCAATAATAGTCTAACTTATGCAGCGGTGTATCCCCAACGATCGATCACGTGACTCAGCCTATAAAAGGCTGCCGCTCGCTGATTCAAATCAGATCCGCACTAGACATCGCAGTATCAACATCACGGTCATGCTGAAGAAACCGATGAGGTCATGGTGATGTTGGAGGACGGCTAGTAGGTAATCTCGTCTGAGCCTTGCAGCTCTGACATCTGCTCCCCATGGAGTACTGACTGATTCCTTGTTTGAACTCCATTTTATATACCAATCCCCCTAAACGCTGCAAATACACCCGTAATACGTTAGCTTAAAGTTAGAAGGATGTTCAGTAAAGGTTCTGTGGTCGTTTGGAACACGTCAGTTATGTCTACATACATCAATATATGTTGGAGATAAGTTTGATATAAGTTAGCAATAAGTTTTTGTTAGGGTCACGGGGAGGCTGGCACCCATCTCAGCCGACTCTGGGCGAGGGCAGAGTACACCTTGGACAGCTCGCCAAGAGCAAAAATAATATATTTATACATGTTAATGTTTGTGGTCATATAGTGATATAGCACATGATCTCTATGATCTCTCTGTTCCCAGTAGAAATACCAAATATCTGGAGTTTCTAACAGAAATTCTAGCAATCAGGGTCATTTTTAATTATAAGCAGTAATCAGTGGGTGGCACAGGTAGTGGTTAGCACTGCCGCCTCACAGAAAGAAGATCCTCGATTTGATTCACGGGCTCAGGTGTTTTTGTGTGGAGTTAGCATGTTCTTCCCATACTTGTGTGGGTTTCCTCCGGGTACTCCAGTTTCCTCCCACAGTCCAAAGACATGGCCATCAGGCTAATGGCGATGTAAGAAAGGATTTATAGTGTAGTATGCATTACAGTAACATTTCGAAGGTTAAAGTAAGTGCAGCAGTGAAGTGCAGTGTGTTCACCAAACAATCATCCATCCAAACCTCTTTTTTTTTTTCAGGAGTGTGCTTGGATTGTCACTTGCAGGTCTTTTCAGATAAAACCATCTTCTAATTGAATAAATAATACTGATAACAGCATGTCAGAGGACATTTTCTATATTTAGCACACCTATTCAACTACTTCTGTCCTTTCTGGTAGCTGAGATTCAAAGCGTCTCCAGTGTGTGACCTAATTACCCACTCCTAACCCCAACCATTACTTATAAACACACGTACGCACCAAATCAAACACAACCGCCATGCACCAGCCAGTAATCTAAACTAAGAGCCTTTATGTGCTGTGGATTTTGTGGCCTGAGGCTCAGGCACACGGTTATAAGGTTCCTGGAAAGTGCAGACCACGGGGGATTCACACACACACACACACACACGGGCTGCATCATGCTGCGCCCCACTGGTGCCCACAAAAAAAACACCTGCCACCCACACTGACCAGCCGGTGGTCAGCAAGAATTCCACTCTCACCCTGTAAACCAAACTCTCAACCAGTACAATATAGTACAGTATAATCCACATGCTCCAATAACTCACTTCACCAGCTAGGAAAAATCAAGTTTGTCCGATTTTAATTCTACAAAAATCAAGAAGAAGAAGATTGTAAGGTGTGGATTACCATTTCAGTGAAATATACACGTCACAATATGTTTTAAGAAGGAAGTGAATGGTGTGGGAACAGGATATTCAGCTACATTTCTGTGTCATTACCAGTTTTTCCACAACTGACGGAAAAAATCTGTTCTTCTACACGGTCCATTCAGACGTTCTGTGCAGCTTGAATTCTTTATTGTCTGGCCACCGGGAAAGTATAGCGCCATATTCCAAGTACATGATTCCAGCATGTATTTATATAAGGTGTTAGCGTGCTTTCGGCAAACCTGGGTTACTACTACAGTGTTCTCTGCTCATATGACTAACAAGAGCACATTTCCTGAGGCTCTAAAGGGACCGGGTCACCCTTCCCAGGATCCAGTTTGTTGTTTATCTTTCGGAAAGCGTGTGACCGCTACCTGGGAGCTCTCTGTGCAGCAAAACCTTAAAACCAAATTTGATGTTAGTGGTCTCTTTAAAACACATCTCAAATGTATTATTCATGTAATTCAATAAAATATGTTTTATCTTGTCTTTCCTTTGCGAGATGGCAAACACTGGTTCAGATCCATGATAATGGAATCAGCATATGATAATAGAACAGGTCGTATAGAAACTAAAATAGAAATACGTGGACTGGGTGGCTTAGTGGCTAGCACATCTGCCTCACAACAAGAAGGTCCTGGGTTTGAGTCCCCGGCTCTTGAGGGCGTCTCTGTGTGGAGTTTGCATGTTCTCCACATGCTTGCGTAGGTTTTCTCTGGGTTCTCCGGTTTCCTCTTACAGTCCAAAGATATGCACATTAGGCTAATTGGCTGTTCCTGATTGGTGCTAGGTGTGGACCGTGAGTGTGAATGGTTGTGAGTGTGTGTTGGCCCTTTGATGGTGTGGCACTGCAAGAACAGAAATGGCACTTCAAAATTCTTTGAAGGATAAAGATAAATAAAGGCTTTCCTTTGTACAATGGATAATAGGAAAACATGGTGCTGTAGAGACGGAGAGAGTAGGGTGAAGTGGAACATCAAGTGATAGGAAAGTGATAAATATGGCTTCGGTATCTCAGCTATAGGAAATTATAGAAAAACTCATGTTGCACTAAGATTCGGCATGGAGGAGGTTTAATTACATTCACTTTATGGAGAACACCTGGACATTCTTGCAGTGATGCATTCAGCCAATCATGTGAAAGCAGTGTAAAGTACCGCCGCCCCACAGCATGGATTATGTAGTAAATAGACCCTGTATATATACTGGTGCGAAATACCCAGTTGATTGTCTTACAGTACACTCTGTAGTACACAGATGTGACAAAATTAGTGAGAAAAAAACCCTGTTGTCTGGGATTTGGCCTTTCAAGCTCACTCAAGGTAAAAGTTAATTCTCTCATTTGAGCTATTATGGATTCCATAGTAACAGCATGTTTATTGCCATGCATTTTGACGTTATAAGCACTATAGTTCCAAAGTTTTGTGACCGTGGTCTGACCTCTGAATTAGACATTTGAAATTCAAATCATCTCGGGGACTCGGGTAGGGTAGTGCTCCCACCAAGTTTGGTGAAAATCTGCACACGCTGGTGATTACAATACCTCCACCAAAAAGTCTGGTCACCAGTTCTGCCGGTGGAGATGCCCAATTCGATGAGAGACTGAGATGGTTCAGAATGATGGACCCGCACAGTTTGTCACAGTCACTTGAAGAAGGCATCAGCATCATTATCATCATCATCATCACACTTTAAAATGGAAACTGGGTACTCCAGGTTCCTCCCACATTCCAAAGACATGCACATTAGGCTCCAAATTGCCCTTAGTTGTGAATGAGTGTGTGAATGGTCTTGTAAGCTGTTCAGGATGTGCCTCACCTTCACCCAGAGTCGTCACCCTCCCCATGACCCTAAAAAGATTAGGCTGTTTGGCAAATGAGTGAATGAATGGGGTTCAGTGAATGAATGGGGTTCGTTAGACAGCTCCAGTCCACCTCGGAGCTCACCTGCATCCGTCATGATTTTAAAAATGTAATTAATAAACCATACAAATCTTTTGATGTACTTTTGTGCTTATGTTGCCATGTAGTATATACTAAAACAATTATGCGCCTCGGACTCAGTGGATGTCGCTGACTTGAAAAGTCCCCACCTCACTCCTTCTAGGGGAATATTTAGCAACATCCACCTTACCTTCGGTGTATCATTGTTAAATATTGACTCTGGTTTAATGATTGTGCCACTCTGTTCCTCCATGCTGTTTCTCTTTTTTCTATTTCCCTAAAAAATGTGTTTGTGTGCCAAAAAATTACTCCATGTTAGTGTGCGAGCGTGTGTGCACAGCGTCTCATAGTATCCCGCTGGAAAGAACTGCTTGAACTGACTAACAAAATCAATTTGTTTATTTACTTCTATCAGCCCATCCATCCATCCATCCATCCATTTGCTGAACAGTTTCATCCTACAAGAAGCCTATCTGGAGCCTCAGCCGACTCTGGGTGAAGGCAGGGTACATACACCCTCAACAACTCACCAGTCCATCACACACAACCATTCATGCTCACATGCACACACACCTAGGGAACAGCCTAATGTCCATGTATCTAGACAGTGGGAAGAAAGCGGGGTTCCCAGAGCAAACACCCTCGCCGAACTCGGGCTCGAACCCAAGACCTTCTTGCTGTGAGATGGACGTACTAACCACTTCACCACTGTGGCGCCCTAACTTGCTTCCATACAAAGTACACTTACAGGTCACTGTTTATCACACTGTTCATCACCAGAAAGGCAAGAAAACAGGTCATACTTGGCGGAAGGGTGAAAACTATGACGTGTAGTTTAGTCCAATACTGCCATCTTGTGGTGGGGTTTTCCGTACAGGCTCGTGGACAAGTCTGAGAGCGCCAGTAACATTATAAAATGACTGACATTTATGGATGCTGGGGGGAAAAAAACAAGAGAAGGAATGAAGAGCAAGTCAATAAGACACCATTCAAATCTGATCTGTTTTTAGCATCAACTGTAGGAGCAATTTGGAACAGTAAATTAGCCTAATGTGCATGGCTTCGTACTATGGGAGGAAACCGGTGTACTTGGAGAAAACCCACACAAGCACGTGTAGAACATGTAAACATTTACAGTGAACCAGAAATTCAAAAAGAGATAAAAATCACACTGTTTAATTCACTGGTGCTCACTGATGAACTAACAGCTTCAGTGCAGATTTTACTAGCTAGCTGTACGTTGTTAAAACAATGTGGAAATAATATTGCCATCCCCATAGCTGTAAGTGCAGGTCAAGTTAAGCTAGTGTGATTAAACTAGCCTTTTTTCCCTGTGTGAAGTATTAGGTTATAAACTTCTAGTTTACTGGAACAGATGAAGCTAGTGCATGTGGAACCATGTAAAATACAACTCACACACACTTTTAACAAACAAACAAACAAGCCAGAAATTTGAGTGTATTATTGTATGGAGTCCAGTATATTCTTATACTATACTTTATTACTCATTTTTATAAAAAATATCATTCGCAGAGTATTTTGTGTTTCTCAGTTAACCTTTAACAGCGCATCATTCTTCAGAGTGTTAATGTTGCTTGTTATGTCATTATTGCTTTTTATTAATACAGGTATCGGTGATGTTAGTACTCTAATTGGGACATCATTACTGCCAGCACTATTATCAAAAATTGTGATGAGGACGATGATGAACACAGCTGCACAGATGTTGTAACAACGTGCCCTGGATCCATATGATTTTGCCCCATTTATGTCCCCCATCACCTTCTGGTCTCTGGACTAAAACACACACAAGGAACATTAATAAAAATACATTATCGCAAACCACGCGTTCCATCAGTTTAACACAAACTACCTCAATTCTTTTCAATACAATTAACTACAATAAAAAAAAAAAAAACTACTTCTGATAAAGACTGACATTTACAGCATCTAGCATGCAAGCACGGGGAGAACATGCAAACTCCACACAGAAATGCCTGAGCCAAGGACTCAAACCCAGGTCCTTCTTGTTGTGAGGTAGAGTGCTAACCACTACACGGCTGTGCCGCCCCCCTTAAACATGTTTAGGATTTTTTTCATATATTTTTTTTTCTCAGGTACTTCTCACTCTGATCATCTTCTACATTTCTCTGCGACTTTTCTACTCACCTTAATGGAGTAATAAAAGGCGAGAAGGCCCAGACAACATGGGTTTCCAGAGAGGATGCTGGCAACGGACCACACGACATGATCAGATGGATGTTCTGGTATTACTACCACGAATGGCTCTACTTCTGTGTCATCAGTCAGTGGCTCAACCAGTGGAATATTGGTGCTGTCCATCATGTGCAGTATTGTTCCTCTGTGTTGAAAACCTTTAGGATTTGAGTTTTTATGATGAATAAGTGAAATAATACTTCCAGTGCTATTCTTACACAGATAAATAGAGAAGTGCATTAGTGCCACCTATGGGGTGATTTACTTTCTTTCTCACACGATGGGATATTTTCTGAGTCAGAGTTTATGAGGAAAAAAATTTATAGTGGACAAGATTATTAGGACCCTGAGGAGGTTTTGATTAGATCCAAGACTGCACTCATCACTCCTGTGACTGTGCTTTAGAAATCATATAGAAATGTGTAATAATAAACAGTATAATGTACAACAAACTGGTTATAATTATTGCTCACTAGCATGAACTACATGGGAACAGCGCAATCTGATTGGTCCGCTATCTCAGGATTATTATTGTGAGTGGATATCGTTGCAATCAAAATGATGGGCACTCTATTTGTCACTGTTACTTTGGAAAAATAAAAAAAAAATTGTACTTTTGGTAACCAGTTAGGTTAGAAGGGAGTCTTGCCCTCTAGGCAAGTAAGTTTGGGAGCTAAAGGTCGTTGGTTTGATTCCTGAACCAGCAGGAAAAATGTGTGGTGGTGGGGGAGTAAGCTGCACCTTCCCTTCCTCCACCTTCATGGCTGAGGTGCCCTTGAGCAAGGCCCCTAACCCCCAACTGCTCTCCAGGCACCCCAATATGTAACAGCTCTGAGTGTGTGTGTGCTCACTTTGCATGGGTTAAATGCAGAGGCAATGATTTTCCTTGTGGGATTATATACAGTATAGCAAAATTAAAAATGTTTGATTACAGATGTTGTCTATAAGTCTAGAATTAACAGAAGAACCAGCCACCTAGGGTTATCCTTTAGCCTAGCATGTAGCCAGATCAGCACACACAGAGCTAACCTAACCGAGTCTGTCATGGTTAAAATATGTAAAATACAAAATCTTGTTTTAGTGTACTTTACTGCTGATGTTCCCATGTAGTATATACTAAAACAATGATGTGCCTCAGGCTCCGTAGATGTCGCTGAATTGAGGTGTCACTTCCTCCACCCCTTGTAGAGAACAGGGCATGAAGCTTAAAGTCAATATACCAGTTTTTAAAAACTAAAATAGACCAAATCATTCATTAAATTATTAATTTGCCCAGTAAACAGCCTTAAGTGACTGTTTCATTCAGAGTTTTGGTGAGAAAGGTTTCTTGTACTCTTTAACTTATTTACAATCTCAGGTATGGAACAAAGTCTGCGAGCAGTAAAACTCATGTGTTTCCTTGTATTTACAGAAAGTATCCATCCATCCATCCATCCATCCATTCATTCATTCATTCATTCATTCATTTGCCAAACCGTTTACTCCTACTAGGGTTGCTGGGAGGCAGGAGCCTATCTCATCCAACACTGGCGAAGGCAGGGTACACCCTGAACAGCTCGCCAGACCATCAAAGAGCCAAAACACACATCCATTCACACTCATACACCCAAGGTGAATTTGGAACATCCAGTTAGTCTAACATGCATGTCTTTGGACTGTGGAAGAAAACCAAAGTACCCAGAGGAAACCCACACAAGCATGGGGAGAACATGCAAACTCCATGAGCCAGGGACTCGAACCCATGACCTTCTTGGAGTGAGGTGGACGTGCTAACCACCACACCACCCACAGAAAGTATATAAACTAAAATTCTATCAGAGATTATTTAAAGACTGTTTTTACTCACCGGAGACTTTAAGATCAAAACCTTTAATGAAATCTGAAACCCACACAGTTTAAGTTCCGATAAGATTTAGTATATGTGCTGCTGTAGCAAGCACGGTCACATTATATATTTGCAGCATCATGCCAGTGACATATTTCCGGCAACATGTTTATGACATCACTGTAACATAACAGATTCAGTGTTCCACTGATGATATTGCTCTTATGTCACAATATTAGAACTGTGGATACTCTATGACGTTTTCATTGTCCTATGATGTTTTCTCTACTTTGTGATGCTGAAATGTGACATTTAACTGTGTGTGTGTGTGTGTGTGTGTGTGTGTGTGTGTGTGTGTGTGTGTGTGTGTGTGTGTGTGTGTGAGAGATTTTTTTTTTACAGTCAGTGGTAGGGATGCATTGAGGAACCTCATGTTGCATTCAGTGTATTTAAAAATCTAAGTGTCTCCAAGTAACCACGAAATATCATTAAAATAGACCGCAGGGGTCCAAAGCTCCCACCGCCGAGGAATGTGTATTTTAAAGTTGATCTATATCTTCCTTCAACCAAAATCAGAACTGTTGTGTTAAACAAATTAAGTCCAGCTGGCTCATTAATTATGCACAGATTTTGGCATGCACCAATCCCAAGCGAGGTACCACTAAGACAAACCCGCATACCAAATTCATCAAAATCTGAGCAAGCATTCCTAAGTTATTGTCCGGAAAACAAAGTGTGACAGATGGACAGACGGACGCCACCCATTCCCATAGCGAACCAAGAAAGTGCAAAACTGGGTAATTTTATCCCATGGATTACTAGCGGGGGCTGAACCAATGGTTAGCACTCATTTTCCCCAGAAGTGACGTCAACATTTCGGTCAGGGCTGTCAGATCTATTCAGCGAGCGACAAAAATATGATAAAAACACGTTTAAGAAGCAACTATGGCAGCAATTTGGAGGAAATTGGTATAAATGGTGATTCATTTGAACTGGAGAGGGAGGAGTCCTGTGGAGACAGTGAGACGTCACCTTGTATTGACTCTGGTGAGAATGATGGATTTACCAGATGGTAAATCCAAAATGGCTTATACAGCTAACATTTTGCCGACTTTTTCGAAGCTCCGCTTTTAAGCAGTGCCTAAATTTAATATTAATGAGAACAGTTTAATATTTTTAATCAGGTACTCACTCCATTCAGATCCTAAATTTCTCTGTGATTTTTCTACTCACCTTGATGCAGTAATAAAAGGCAAGAAGGCCCAGACAACATGAACAGCTGGATGTTCTGGCATTACCATTTATTCATCCATTTATTTATTCATTTGCAGAACTGTTTAATCCTACTAGGGTCGTGGGGAGGCAGGAGCCTATCTCAGTCGATGTGGGGCAAAGGCAGGGTACACCCTGAACACATGGGAGAAAGTAAGTTTTTTGAAAGAAAGTGCTCTGGCGCTGGAGGATCAAAAAAAACCAAAAAAAAAAAAACATACTTTCCAAATCTCAACAGATCACTGCAGCAGAGGTGATTGATTCAGTTACTGAGCTTAGACTATGAGTTCACTTTTTTAAAATAATTTAATTAAAATAAATAAATAAGACACAAGTGCACGTGCACACACACATGCACACACAAACACACAAAAATATAATACTGATATCGTCTGAAAGAACCCACAGCAGCCTCAACACATACACACACAAACTCGTCTGCCTCGCACTACACTTTCCAGAATGCACTGCCTTGATCCTGGTCACCTGATTATCACAGCACAGCAGTTTCCACAGCAGTTCCAATCAACTACACTCATCTCAGAGACTTTAAAAGACCCTTGTTTTCGCCACCTCGGTGTGAAGCAATAGTTTGCCGTACACTGTTTGCCGAGCTGTTTATTTACTTACCGTTTGATTTTGTTTTTGACTGTGCTTGCTTTACTGTTTGCTGGTTTTTTCCTGTGCCTCTGTTTTTACTGTTTGACGAATACCTGACCTTAGCTTGTTTGTTTACCTTGCTGTTGCTTATACCTTTTTTTTTTTTTTTTTTTTTTTGATGAACTGTTTGATCAGTGTTTTGACCTCTAGCCTGTTTTCTCATTTCCTCTTTGGATTATTACCTGCTCACCTTCAGCAAACGTGCGTCCGCATCTGACTCCTGACGCATTATGTAAATGGCAGCACCAATAATATTTTGTACCACCAGTGTTACATACATGTTTTTTCTTTTCTTTAAGATGACAAAGTTTTTATACAAAAAAGGCACCAGAGTACTGTTGGAATTTAAATATGCTTGCAGAAACTTCTCCTTCATTTGTGCAATTTACCTCAGAACGATAACACAGAATTGATTCTGTACCCCTGCACAACAATGAAGAAGATTAAAAACAGAATTTTCATTTTAATTTGGTAGATCAAGCTGTACTGGGTAAATTATATTACGTAAGAATGACAGTTCGTAGGAACAATGGAACAAAGGAAGGTGGTATATGTGAGCTACCTTAGAAGGAAAGAACAAGATGGTAGGCTTCAAATCGTGGAGTGAAGGCACTCTAGACATAAACCCCTTAAAACTGGTTTGGGATGAAGTGAACAGAAAGGTGAAGGCAAGTCAACCAACATGAGCTACACATGCATGGAAACTCCAGCGAAAGAGTGCGGAAAAACTTCCAGAACAATTCCACAATTTGATTTCAGAATACAGGGAGACATTAAACCACATACATCTAAATAAAAATGGTGAATGGAGGTGTTAAAAAACTTATGACTGGTATCACAGATTGCAGTCATGAAGAATTTCCATCCTCTGCTAATAGATGTAGAAATAAGCAAACAAAAATAAGTGCTATACTGTAAAAACTCATTTACAGTACAATCTTAACAAAAGGAAGTGAATTAGCGGAGCTCCCATATGATTTCATTACTTGACAATTTCTTCGCGGGAACTCTCACACCCCATACGCGTATCCTACATATATCGAGATTCATTCATTTTATAACTTGCTTATAGAAGAAAATAAAAATGAGGCAACCAAACACACAGTCTTAGTCTCGACATGTAAAGTACAATATTTAGAACCCGTAGCTTTAGAGAACATTTCAGTAACATAATAATAGAGTCAGTTGTTTATTTATTTATTATACATCATTAATGATGACGTCAGATCACGTGACCTGGGTATTATATACCTCTTGTCCTCTATATTACTTTGCCCCAAAAAAAAATTCACACATTTTTTCTTTTTTGAGATCTAAAATTTTCAAATAATAACACAGGGTTCCTGTGTGTACAGGTACACCGGAGGGGCAGAGGGAGGGAGGATGGGGGAGGATGGGCGGACGTGCACTGTAAGTTTTATTAATAAAAAAGAAAACAAATTCATATTTCAGGAAGGGAACCACCAATTGCAACCACACTTGGGCACCTTCATCAGTGGGGAGATAGTAGTACGACGCCATATTCGTTTGGAAAATTAACAAAAATATCTGACGTTCCAAAAGCAACTCGTTGGTTAGACACTTTTTCCGTATTGATGGTGCTCCACTCGAGTTCCACTTTTAGTTAACTGAAAATACTCTATTAAAAAAAAAAAAAGTTTTGTTTAGATAAATTCAAAGTAATCTGATCAGAACCATAAATATCTTAAAACATTTACTATATTTACTATTTATGTTGTTCACTACTTAATATTAATCATTTTGATAAACATCAATAACTAATAATAATGGATGATGAAAAGGATGAGCTGAGCGAGATTCATTTAACTTTAATTTCTACATCTGATCATTTGAATAAATATTTTAACTTAGACTGAAGCATCAAAACTTATTCTTTCCAAATGATGAAGTAATAAAACACGGCTCATGCAATTTTAATCAAACTGTGTGTCCATCAAATCACTTTCTCATCCACCTGCATTTTACCTGCACTTTGTGACCGTTTATGAAATCAAATATTAATGAACTGTCACCCCCTCATATTATTTTGCATAAAAATATTTGGGAAAACCCTATAAAGATTTTTTAAAAAACGATAATGGACATGCAGGATGCTGTAAATAATAAAAGCAATTTTTGCAATTATTTTAATACACAAACAAAACACTCACCAGTCAGTCACCACTGTACTGGATATCGTAAAGTGCACCAAATGTAAATGCATGATGTCACTTTATCTGGTAGCTTGCCAAAAAATAATGATGATGATAGTCACCACAAGGGACAGCACTAAAGACAGAACACACATCCCCTTACGCGATTTTCTCTGGAGAGGACAAACAGAGTCAGACAAATAAATGAAAATGTACATCGGACTACAAAAAAAAAAAAAAATTTTAAAAACAAGGTCAAGCTGATGTTAAAACAATGCTGTAGTACCTGGTAGTTGGCAGCATGCTGAAGTTGCTTAGTTCCACGGTCCACATACACCTCAGTGCTTTCCACATTAGCCTCTATACTATCTGAGGTGAACAAAATAAAATAAATAACGGAACAGTGCAGATTTACAAAAATACAGGAAGGCAGCAAGTAATGCATGATGGAAGATACCCACCGATCATATCACCTTGGTCATTAATCATCACTGCCAAATCTTTGAAAATCTGGTTCACGTCCATGATATCTGCCTGCAGTAACAGTAATGGTTAGGGTTTTTTTTTTTTTCCCTGCACTACAGAATGTAAGATCTCATTATTGAGATAGTAACATTTCAGATATTTTTACATAAATTAGCTCCATTAATGAGCCCAGACAGATATAAAAATTGACCTTTTGGGATCTGAAATGTATGGGGTCAATTTTAAGCCTTTAATGAGGAATAAAAGAAACTAAGATGCAGCATTAATTCAATTCAAGTCAGTTTATTTGTATAGCGCTTTTTACAAATGACTTTGTCACAGAGCAGCTTTACATAGTAAAATTTAATTAGGGAGGAATCTAAAAATTTTCTACAACCCCCTACACATCCCTAGTGAGCAAGCCCGCGGCGACAGTGGCAAGGAAAAACTCCCTCAGTTGACACGAGGAAGAAACCTTGAGAGGAACCAGG
>JAQMYF010000007.1:2681237-2698696 GCA_030014195.1 Neosilurus mollespiculum
GCTGTGTTTCTTTTTCCTCATCCATGTCAAAGCTAGGCTAAAAGCTACCGTGTTTCCCGATAATAAGACACTGTCTTATTGGTGTTTTTTTTTTTTTTTTTTTCGGTTCAAACACCATAGGCCTTATTTTGGGGGTAGGTCTTATTTTAAGTAACATTAACAGCAATTTCAATAAACAGGAGGGTGTGAACACATAACTCTGCCTAGATAACAGGCAGAAGATAGAAGATAATACCGGTAAATAAAATGATAACTGTTATGCTCCCCCAGTCCTGCTTTTATTCCCCTCATGCCCCTCAGTCCTGCTGTACAATACTTTACTTACTGTTTTTTTTCTTAACTTCCTGTTTTTCTGTCTCTCCTCCGTGGCGCTGCTGTAAATGGTGCTGGCGCGCGTGCATTCACAGAAAATGAGGGGAGGGTGCGAACAAAATATGGATATATATATTTTCGGGGTAGGGCTTATTTTGGACCGTTCTGCAGAATAAAGGGTAGGTCTTATTATCGGGAAAACACGGTAGTTCTGTAGCCGCCGCTCACTGGAACAATTCACGACGGAGATTCATAATACTAATAAATAAGAATCGTGATTCAGACGTGAATCAATTTTTTTCCGGCACCCCTAATAGATAGATAGACAGACAGACAGACAGGTAAGCAGATAGACAGATAGATGTATAGATGGATAGATAGATAGACAGATAGATGGTAAGGTAGGTGGATAGGTAGATAGATAGATAGATAGATAGATAGATAGATAGATAGATAGATAGATAGATAGACAGACAGACAGATTGATAGACAGATAGATAGATGTGTTTGAAGTGTAAAAAGGTACAAATTGGTGTAAAAAGTACATTTGTGTGATGAACTTTAAATAAAATATAGCGCTTACTCAACACCTGACTGTTACACCGCTGAATAAAAACACCTGCCTCTAATTTCAATTTCAAAATACGGCTAATCACAACCGCCTGCTCTCACATGTATGTAAACCTGGATCCTCCTTCCCGATAAATAAATAGATAAATATATGATGGTATTGTTTCTTTCCCTGATAGCTGAATTATAGAAAACTCTTAACGGCGCACAAACTTGCCCATTCACTTTCTCTTCCTCTCTCACTCACTCACCGAAACACTTAGTCCTATTAGGGTCACGGGGAGGCTGAAGCCTATCTCAGCTGACTCTGAGAGAAGGCGAAGTACATCATAACCCACACAATCATAGTGAGAACATGCAAACTGCACACAGAAATCCCCTCAACGAGCCCGGGTGTCGAACTCAGGACCTTCTTGCTGTGAAGTTCATGTGCTAATCACTACGCCCCCGTGCCGCCCCAGGTATATTAAATAAAGATGAATTTCTCTTGGAAATGAAATCCGCCATGATACCTTTCTGAAACCATTTGCTTACTCCTGAACATGAGTGTGAAGGACCCCTGATATTAGTAGGTATCGCCATCTTGAGGGGAGCAAGAGGGCAGAACACTCAATCCCACCCATTTTCTCACTTTCTATAAATCAGTGTTGCACTGCCAAGTTATCGCAAACGAACAAGACAACAAATGCACAAGATTGTTCCTCCGGTCACACGGTCTTGTTGTTGTTATTGTAAACAGACGGTTTTAGAACAGGAGAATAAGAGATATTGAGCCCATGAGCTGGGGTGGTTTCACCAGGAAATCGCTGTTTTTAGCCAAAATGAACTGAAAATGGAAGATAAAACATCAGATATTAACTGGTGAATGAGCTCCTATAAGCCCTGAATTAAACTGCAGTATCAGTCATTTCTTCTTATGTCCAGAAGATTCAGAAGCTCACCATCAAATACGGCTGTATGTTTTTCCAAGTGAAATAAATATTCGATTATTATTTTGCAGGGCATGTATTACTATTCGGGAAAAAGTGTTGATGATCAGTAATGGATTGGAGGGACTACTGTTGGTGATACCTTGTACAAAAACCCTTAAATATTTTAAATACAGCCACTGAAGGTCATCAGATTTCATCAGATATCTAGTAAATGATTTGAAAGGGTTTGTTCTGACCTGTAGGTGGCAGTGTTGCACAACAGCCCCTGGAGCAACATTCACTTCTCCTTCCAGGACACTGTTAATGACCCTACCGTCCTCACTCACACACTTCAGCTCCTGCACAGAGACAGAGATGTACGGATCATCCAACATCAACATACTACTGAAACACCAGGGTTTATTCCATAGATTCAGAACGTTAAAGTTTTAATCTGGAGGTCTGGTTAACCATTCACCTGTACGTGGGAAAGAACCCGAGTCTCTGATCCTGCTTCGGTCAGACGGACAATATGTTCCCTTCCTGCCGTCGTCAGGTAATCGTAACGTCCATCTGAAGCGTGAACTGCAAGTACAGTGCAAAAGAATTTATTAAAGCAAAAAGAAAATGATTAAAAAAAGAAAAGAGACAGAATGTAAGATGTAAAGAAGCACCCAAAAAAAGAGGAACGCCTCGTAAAGTCCTCCAGAGTACAGAGCGAGCACTCTTCACTGCCTCCCCTTGTGGACCCACAGGTGAACTGCAGCCTGCTCTCACTCCATTTACAAATTCAGCTTCGGTCAGGTCTGAACAAAGGCACATCAGGATATCCAGAAAGAGGGAGATCTGCAGGGATGAAATACAGATGTGTGAAACAGATGTGTACACCACAGGCGGCTGCTTTAACCTCGTAAACCCTGAAGCTTGGTTTCTCTGAGCTACTAAATTCACTCTTTCATTCATTTGCTGAACCGTTTAATGTTATTAAGGTCACAGGGAGGTTGAAGCCTATCTCAGCTGACTCTGTGCAAAGGCGGGGTACACCCTGAAGAGCTCGACATTCCATCGTAAGGCCAACACACTTACAACTTTAGAACATTAGCCCATTAGACTAATGTGCTTGTCTTTGGACTGTGGGAGGAAACCAGACTATCCGGAGGTATTATGGGATGATCTCAACTCCACACAGACATGTCCTCACCAAGCCCGGGATTTGAACGAAGGACCTTCTTCCTGTGAGGCGGACGTGCTAAGCTCTACGCCACGTGCCGACAGTGAACTCTTGTGCTGTGGGAAACATGGGGCAACAACTGAAGCTGCATACCGCCATAAACAGTGTGTTACAATAATACACTATGTAAAAGGACTTGGTATACTCGGTCGTAGAGTAGTACACACTTTCAGACGTAGACTAATACACACCTTCCCTTTCACACCAATGCAAATGCAAACAACACTACTTCACTTCCCATTCAGCACCCATGATGCATTGGGCCATTTTTGTGGTTACTGTTACACATCAACAATGGTGACTGTGTTTTATTCTTTATTGTCTTTTTTTCATCATGCAGAGATGCAACCAATGGAAGGCACACTAGCTCTGTTTTTTTTTTTTTTTTTTTTTTTTTTAAGGGGGTCAAAGGCGGTCCCTGACGTAAGCTAGGCTACATTCACTAACAAGAATGTTCAAGAGAGTTCACAAAATTAATGAGCCTGCCTTACTGAATGCATAATTTGCCACAGACATTCTTGGTTTTCACACTCACACACACACACACACACACACATTTAGACCTGACTCACACGCAGGCGATATAGCCGCAAAAAAGGGTGACGCTGTTTTCGGTTGGTTTCAGCCGAAAATACAGCCATTATGCTCAAAATGCGGTCTTTTCAAAAACCTTTGAATATCTAATAATAATATCTATTAACTCTAATTTCACACTAAAATTTTGCGCAGGTACAAAGTTTTTCACAATGACCGCGAATACGGATCATTTACCTCGAATTTGACCGACTATTTCCAAAAATAGGCGAATTCCAGTTCAAATGTATTCAATTATAAAATTCACTTGTACTTTCAGACAAGATCAGTTACGTGTAAGTCAGGTCTTAGAATATAGCTCAACATGGAAGATATTACCTTGACTTGATTGGTTCCCCCTTTTCTTTCATAATAATAATAATAATAATAATAACAATAATAATAATAATAATAATAATAATAATAATAAACAGATCACACAGATTCAGTAAAATATTCCTATGTAAAACACTGGGTGATAAAATAGCCCTTTTAGTAAATTTTTGTGACAAACACATTTCTGGCTGCCATTTTTAAAACCCTGTTCACTAACAGTCCATTCAATATAACCGAATACTCGCGAATAGCTACTGTTAAAAAATCCTCGTGGTACTGAACGCAGCCCAGGTCTTGATTGTCGACCAGTAAAAAGTTAGTGGTCTGGAATGCATTTTATTTTCTTCGGTGGAAAAGAGGCCAGTATGGGTCATATTCAAAACCCAACACTAACAGAAACCCAACACTAACAGAAACCCAACACTAATAGAAATGTTTACCTTGGAGTGAAACACAGATCATCAAACTGTAACAGCTTTAATATTTTTACTTTCTTCAACATTTGGTTTGTATATTTCTGCCTGGTTACATTTTTTTTAGAGCAAATTTTAAAATGGGGGGTGTGTGTGTGTTATTGTATTATACAAGGTTGTAAAGTAAAGGTTGTGTTATTGTATTATACATGTTATTGTTCTTAAAACTACCAACAGCCCCCGGTGTTCACTGAATATAATGAATATATACTTCTGCTGCTGCAAAAAAAAAATAATAATAATCACTCCCTTTGAATACTGGGAATAATCTCCCAGACAGGAATTTTAGGCAGGGTTGACATACTTCTTAGACTTACTTATTTGAGCCTAATTATGGTCTTCTACTTCTGCAAAGGTTTAATTAACATGATGGAGGTTTATATAACACGGTGAGTATACAAGTATACACTCATACAGTCATGCTGGGAGTCAAATATAGAGAACAGGTACAATAAAATATCTTAGTGGGTATACCTGTAGTGGAAGTGCTCCTGAGTCCAGGCCCAGGTAGGTGCAACCGTCCAGCGGTGGAGTCACATGAGTTTGTAAAAGTCTCTCAGATACAGCGCTGGAGAAAAACACTGGCCCTGACACCTGCAACCCAATCCAGTATTTACCATAAAAACACGAAAAACATACATTTATCAAACAACACTTCACTTAAATACTGTTTCAGTGAGGTGTTGAACACACATTTCATTAGTATATATGTAATATAAGGATAATATTAACTTTTCTTGATACAAGGTTTCAATATGAATTCGTTCTGATGACGCCATCGATGATGTAATGTCTTGTAACCATCACTTTGTGATGCCCCCTCCCCAAAGTTTTGATATTGTCTTAAAGTGTTATGCTATTGATATAACATTTCTTTAATGGAAACCCAGTATCACCACAGGGGAGCGAGATGCCATTACACTGGATAGGTTCACTTCCGTAAGCGCGATATACGTGCCAGAAACGTTATGCGCTTCCTCACTGTAATTGGGTTAAAAGCCTTTCTATTCAAATGAGTAATGATTTACGCGACAGTAATAGTTTATTTTGCCAGCTAAAAAAATGAAAATATCTACTGCATATTGCACATAATTCTGTTTACATTGTAAAAAAGTGTAATTTATTTTATTAAAAAAGTTTATTTTATTTTATGGCTTGAAACAAGTAACAGTTTGGAAGGGAAGAAGTTACTGCCACTCAGAAATTCATTCCGGACATTCACATGGACAAACGGATGTACGGACACAATGTGTGCGACACAAAAAATCAGGTCAGTGCTTCACCACTTTACTCTTAAGTATGGTGCTCCACATGGAGCTCTGATATAATCAGTTTATATACTACACATAAACCAAGCAATCTGATTGGTTCGCTATATGGGGAATTATTGGTGTTATCCTGAATGGTTGATAAAAACTTACAGTTTATTTCCCAGTCACTGATTCTAACATCCTAGAAATTAAATAAAATGCCATACACAGTACATCGCTCACATTTTTCAAGGAAAAAATAAATATAAACATATTGATTAATATAAAAAATATATTTTCTTTTCTAATGTTTTCACAAAGTATAGCCTAAACCTTTAAATGAGTTTAAAAAGACTCGTTGACATGTTGTACAAAAAAAAAATCAAGTACGGCTGGACGGCACAGATGATCTCCCAGACAGTCTGACAAAATGGAGCACATGTCACCATAAAAAGAGCTCTTTTCCACAATGCAATCCATTTTCTCGAAAAATGAGTCAGTGATACTGTAGCGCCCCGTTCAGGGGCAGAATCAAACTGCTGCATTCGGTTGTCATCAAAATGCGATTATCCCTTATTATCAAGCACGCCAGTCGGACCTTCCTTTCCATCTCGTAATAAACGCTAAGGCAGTTTTTTTAGCAAACCGTGATATCTCCTCTCAGCCAGTCAATAAGTAAGTAAGCGTAAAATGGCGTACCTGGACGAAGATGCAAATTCGTCAAAAATAGATCCTTCAAAGCATAAACACAATCTATCCATGCTAAAATACTTGTATAAGAAAGGGTTCCATGTCCAAGTTGTTGTAAAACAATAGAATTATCCACTTATGTTGTCGATTTTCAATCCACTTTTGTGGTTGCTCAGGGTATTTCCTTATTATTCATATTCACTACCACAATACTCTCCCCACTTACAAATACCCAGGAGGATTCCCCCAAATCATATAATGCTAAACCAATGAAAAGCCACAAAACAGACATGACTCGGTGTAAATAGAACTAATGTGTTGCTAGGAAGGCGCTAGGAAGATGGCACTGATTGGTCGAGAACCGGATTCATTTAGTGTATGGATGCTGAATGAGGACATTCAGAAACTGGTTCTGTAACTGTAATTGCTGTTTTCTCAAAACTAGCATTTCCTGATTAGCGACGTACAAAGTGATGTAACTCAGTCCATTTTCCTGCTATAATCATGTATTATACCTCATTTTAGATTAAATTCTCTTTCCAAATATATCAATATCTCAGTATGTCGAATTTCCTACTTAATCCGTATTCTGCTGGAGCAGGTCATATTTATTTGTGGAAGTTTGGGAAGTAGTTCATTTCAGTTGTTTATTTGCTAATAGTAATAATTGTATTTAATTTTATTTTTTTAAATGAATTCCTGGGAAAATGATGCAGGCGTTGCAGATAGTGATGAGGAGAGAGGAACCCCGGTACACTGTACACTCCTTCCTAACTAACTTTAACATGAAACTGATTGCTGGTGGATTTTCCATCCTGTTTTTATTCTTTTTTTATAGTGCTCTAGCCTTAGAGTAGTTTTTCATGCTGTTTGTATTCTTAGATTTTGTTCAATTTGACACAAAATGTGGATATATATCATTTTGGGAAAAAGATACTTTAGTGTTGCTGCTAGTTTTAAATAACAAATTCTATATGAGTTTTTTGGTTGAGTGTTAAAACCAATTTAAATAAAGTATTAATACAAAGAACAAAGGTGTTGTCAAGATACTGGGCAGTGGGTAGGAAAATCTTGTTTTTCTTGAAACAACAGAAATGGATTTATAGCCTTTTGGAAAAGAGCTCTTCATATTAATTCATCATTACTCAGCGATATCCACTACATCCCTTTACACGGTGTCGATGTACAGTGAACAGACATTCAAACATCATTTTAAGCTACAGGATTTGCAATATTTGTTTCAAACCACCCGAGGGGTGTCTCCAAAACATTTACTGTATGGCATCATAAACTCCATTTTTGGTCAAAATGAGATGATGCATGAAAATAAATTGAGATAACCTTCTGCATCTACTTGACACTGTCTGTGTGTGTGTGTGTGTGTGTGTGTGTGTGTGTGTGTGTATATATATATATATATATATACATACATATACATATACACACAGTATATATGTATGTGCACACACACACACCACCCAGTCAAAACAAAAGTTGCACACACTAATATTTTCACGGAGTGCATATAGCCTCGATCATAGCATGTGATCCCCATGGCATTGTTGCTCCAGTTGGTCCGGTCGAGGCTCGGCAATTTTAATGTGCCTGTAAAATGAAGTCAGCTGATGACCTGAATGTACTGAATGAGCAGGTTATCACATCTATGGACTTGTATTTCTACTTTGTGAAAATTAATGAATTTCTGAAAAAAGAGTTAAAAATGGAGATAGCGGGTTTCAGCAGGAGGCCGACGATATGGCAGTGATCATGACCCTGTGATCTCTGGAATATCTGTTAAATATATATATAAAAAAAACATACAGGTAGAGAAATACTCTAATCAAAGTTTAAATCTTTATGGCTTTGAGCTTTGTTTTCTATAAGTGAAAATGTAACAGTTCACTGTAATGGACATCATACACCAATGTTTTATTTTGTTTATAAGGACTTCAAGTGAGTAAATTACCTTTGGATCACATGGAATTCTATATGGCCGTACCAGGGGAACTTTTCCATCAGGCAGTACAGCAGAGCGGATCCTCTCCTCTGAACCCCGGTAGATAATATCCCGTACTCCACCCTGTTAGTACACACAAAGTTATAGAGAAAAGACCTCAAATTACTGAACTATTGCTTCATCCACAGGAAGAATTATATTTAGGGCCGAATTTACTGCTGTGATGATATAACAGCCATACTGTGATAAATGATTGTATAATTAACCTTTCTGTGATACTGTATCATGATATCTTATTATGTTGTAATAGAAAATATTCAGAAACAAAAGATTTTTTCTTTCTTTTTTTTTTTTTTTACATATTTTTTTGCAGATGTTAAACTAGAAAGTGCATTCTCTGATGATGGTAATGCAGAGTGACTGCCCTGCTGCAAAAGAAAAAGAGTCAGAAAATGTGAAAAAAAAATGAGTGTGGGTCAATATGGTGGTTATTATGGGTTTGGATTTATGTGATGTAACATTCCAAATATTGTGCCTGCACAAAGAAAACTGGTGGAGTTGAAAGACTTTGAATAAATGCACTGAAGTAAATGAAGAAAAATCAATCAAAGCACAAAAAAGGATGAGTTCCGGTCTCGGATGAGTGGATGGATATGTGGGAGGATGTGGCTTGAGGGATCGTGTGAAGTTTCATGAAGTTTGGTCAGTTATTGAAAGAGTTTTCCCCTGAGAATGAACAGAAGCTTATGGGGAAAGAGATCACTGTAAAGAAAGAAAAAGATGAGGCAGGTCAGAACTGATGGGGAGATATACAGTATGTCGAAGAAGTTGGTTTGAGGTATCTTCTAATATGTGGTATCTTCTAATAAGTGGGGAGGGAAAAACAAAAAGAACTAAAAAATGAGTGGAACGAGAGAACAAGTGCCTGTATCCAAAAGACGTATACCAGCACACAATTTCTGAACACGCCGGACCAAATGCAGTTGGGTCCATGTCAATATCTAGAAAACCATAGGAGGAGATATGGTCCAAATATCTGGCAGAACGGAAGAAAAAAACAAACATAACGATGGTGTTGCGCAATCACTGATAAAAAGAATCAAATTCTGATCTTTTAAGGAAAAGTCTTCAAGTAACCTGAGATGTTTCGATTCAATTCCAGTGTACTTATTTTAACAAGAAGAGCAACTTTATAAAAACACAATAACTACAGATGAATGTTTCACATTTAAAATGTATCCCTGATAAGCAAGTCAGAGGCGACGGGAACGAGGAAAAAACTAATGAGATTAGAAATCCTTTCCCTTTCCTAACTGTAAACTTTATCATCAAAAAATGTTCACCTTCTTATGCTACTCTTACTGATTACCTACCTGTGCATCTGTGAGGTAGACACCGTGATTAACAGCAAAAGACGTGTCACCGGGTAACGAAACAGCTCTTACACCAGAGAACTCCGCCCACTGCACTGCTGCAATAAAAACATTGAAACAAACGAGTGCTTCATTTCCATGCTTTCTTGTACTATGATAGTGAAGATAGTGGAAACATCACAGTTTATTATCATCCTGCAGGAATCATTTGTCTCTATTACTTCCAGACTTATTGGTTTTAAATTAAAGCTCACGTTTTTACTCGAGTTCCTTGTTAATGAGCCTTTTTTTCCTCTGAACTCTTAGACGTCTACTTAAAGCTATTATCTCGCAGCGACAAATGCTGACGAACGTTACGATTTTGGCATTTGATGAATGTTGGCAAAAATCAGGGTTCACTTCTGTCGTTAGTGACATTTAGCAATGTTTAGCGACAATTAGTTACACTTGCACTAATGTTCGCGAAAGTGCGAAAGACAGCAAATGCTATCAACAGTGTTTGCGACATTTGGGAAAATTTGGGAATGTTTGGAACCTTTTGCTAACTCCTAGTAAAATACTAGGTGAACGTCAGGCAAATCTTGGAATTGAATCACCTTTACACCTACTGATATACCCCAACCTATAATAAGGGTGATAAAAAGGGCAAACCCTCCCCATCACTGTGTTCACTATTTCAATCATTCATTCATTTTCTAAGCCGCTTAATCCTTATTAGGGTTGCATGGAGGCTGGCGCCATCGTAGGGCCAACACACACACACACAAACATTTACACTCACACCTAGGGGCAATTTGGAAGAGCCAATTAGTCTAATGTGCATGTTTTTGAACTGTGGGAGGAAACCGGAGTACCCAGGGGAAACCCACGCAAGCACAGGGATGACATGCAAACTCTGCACAGAAATGCCCGAGCTGGGGAATCGAACCCGGACCTTCCTGCTGTGAGGCGGAAGTGCAAACCACTGCGCCACCTTGTGTTCACTACTTAGCGAACCAAAAAAGAACTTTAGCGATAGGTGTTATAACTGTTTTGCAAAAACTTTTGCAAATGTTTGTTTATTAAAAAAAAATTACAGACAAGAAAAACTGTTTGCGACCCTAAAAACTGTCTGCGAACTCTTTTGCACCCTTTACCGAGCCACAACAAAACCCAAAATTCACTGCGTTTGTCAGCATTCACCACTCCGTGAGATACTAGCTTAAGTTTGTTTTTTGATGGAAGACTGCCCTCGTGCCTGATTAACCTTCAGGATCTGCCTGTTAGCTATGCTGTTATTTTGAGTCCTATTGACAAACAACACAGTACAGTGACAAGGACCAAGGAGCTCAGTGCAGGTCTGAAATAGGGTCATACATCTCATACACAACTCAGCAACGTCTCAGAGTTATTTTTATACAAAAGTTCATTAATTCAAATGTAGTAATTACACATAAGAACATATATTGGGAGGAGTAACCACTTGGCCAAGCTCTGGAAGAAAACCCAATCTGTCACCTTCAGCTGAAAGGAAATTGGTCTGGAAGGTCAAGAATAACCCAGGAACCACAGAGGCACAGGCCTGCCATGATCTGGGCTGCTGGAACACCAGTGTCTCTGTCTACAGCCAGGCAAGTTTTACATGACCAAAGGAGGCCCTAATTTCTTCAAGATTGAGGAAGTATTTAGAAAAATTACCCTCTGGAAGAAAGTTTGGCAACAATGCCCAGTGAGTAAAGTTAAAAAAAAATAAAAAATACAAAGAGAGTACAGTTAAAATAAATAAAAATACATCGGTAGCTGAATTATTATACAAGATGGGTAAAATTCACACATAATATAATTACTCAATATCGACTAAAATGGACCTTCATTCATAAACACCCTCCGCCCAAATCCATCACATTCCATCAAGTGTAATCTAACCTGGCATTGTAGAGATGTTCAGGATCATGTCCGTACTACACACCCAAACCCCCGGGGGCGAACCAACACACACCTGAAACAACGCAGAGACACACTAGTGACGGCCACATATTTGTAAACATACAGGAGATATTCTATAACCAAAAACATTGATTGCAAAAAATAGCAAAAAGTTGCAAAAGTAGAAAAAAAAACCCCAAACCTCATTTGCCAGCAGGTAATTTCTGCAGGTTGTTTACCATGTTTGCAAGATTAGCAGTTCATTACGAGGTGTGTCAGAAAAGTAACAGGACTGGGGTCACAAAAAATTTATCTCAAATTAAAACTATAAACTACAAGGTTTCCCCTTTGAAGTAATCCTCCTCAGAACTAACACACTTCCCCATCCTTCTCCGCCACGCCTCCATGCAGTCCTGGAAAGATTCTCCCTGGATTCCCCGCAGTTCTGACATCACGGCATGATGGCTTCTGCATCCGGAAAACGGGTTCCCTTGATGACTCCTGTAGTGGAGGAAATCGGGGTATCAGGCACCACTGGGGGCGCTGTGGGTTTTGGACCCTGTGGGTTGTGGAAGGCCTGTGGCCTGCCGGTCTGAAATGTCATAATGTCATATATTTGGTCCTTATGCAAATCGCTGGACTTCCCTATCACACACTGGAATGAATTATTGATCATTAACAGCATCAACATATGAATAAGAATACAGAAGTTGTAATATCTTTGGAATGAGTGGAGAACTGTCCAATGATGTCATCTCTAATGAAATATATATTTAAATTGTTAATGATTATACCTATAGCAGAGCAATTGCATGATTTACTGTACTATTTGATTATTGGATGATTTATGTGACTATTGTATGAGTTTATTCACTGAAGTGTGTGTAAGATTATTTTATGGTGGGGTCATTCCACTCTGTATAAGTATTGCTTGACTGTCCTTGAACATGGATGGAACTTTGGAACAAAATGTCGAACCTTGAAAAGAAAACAAAACGGCCGTCCTAAGCGAAGGAGGGCGCTAAGCCTTCAAGGTCAGCTTGGGACAGGTTTAGACACGGGATATGTTAAGACATGTCGAGACTTGTTGAGACATGATGAAATATGAGGTCTTCAGCGACCAATCAGAACAAGGTTACATTGAGACATGATGTCATGACAGACCAATCAGAGTGGAATGGGCACTACATAAGAGGACTGCATTGGTCGTTCGTGGTCTAAGAATTTTTCTCTTGGAACAATTTCTTCTGTGTAATTGATTGTATGCTTTTCTTTTCCTAAAGGCTAAATAAACACTAAAAATGGATTTAAATCTCTTGCGTCATGAACTGGACACTTTTCGCCATGACACTCCCTTGAGGTAGGAGAAAAGGAAAGAATCCCATGGAGCCAGGTCAGGTGAGTAGGGAGGTTGCTCCAGCACGGCAATGTTCTTCTCAACCAGGAACAGCCGGATACTCATGGCGTTGTGAGTCAGCGTGTCGTCGTGGTGAAGCAGCCATGAGTTGTGCATTAAACAAAGCTAACACACAGGATCTCTTTGCTGGTTGACCGTCTGGCCCTGTGGCAAGAACTCAATGTGGACGATGCCCCCCACATCGAAGAACGCCATGTTGACTTTTGATTTCGATTGTCTTGCTTTCTTTGGCCTCGGCAACCCCGGACTCTTCCACTGAAGGATTTGGCGCTTGGTCTCCAGGTCATATTCTAAGATCCTTGGCTCGTCACCGGTGATGACTCTTGCCAGCAAGTCTGGTTCGGTTTTGAGATGCTCAAGGATGTCCTGGATGTCAAGGATGCCACAGCCAGGTCAGATACTAGGTTAATATCAGAAAACTGAGATTGCAGTGAAGTACTCCCCGGATATTATGTCACATGGTGACGCAACCTGCTAATCCCTCCTCCACTCATAGCTCACACAGTACACTCAGTCCTGCTATTTTTCTGACACACCTCGTATATCAGTATGTTGTGGATACAACGACACTTAAACACCAAAAGGGATGATTGTTGCATACAGATATTGAAACATTTATTTCAAGGAAAGGCAATTTTCAATTAGATTTTTGCACACATTATTTTTATTAGAAAAAACCCAGCAACATTATGCTAAAAAAAAAAAAAAGTCAAACCAAACATTTACTACTGTCTTGATTACTGTGCCCCTAGGGATTGATAAAAGATTTTTAAAAAGTGATATCCATCTCCTGTTTTGTGCCTGTTCACAACTTTATCCAAAGATCTTTTGACAGGGCCTTGCCAGCCATAGTTGATTGCTTTCAGTTACACTTCCAGTGCCCGAGGAACAGCTGTTTTAATGATGAACTAATCAGAGAGATTACAGTTGATCACAGGTGGATGCTGGTTAGTCTGGTGTGCAATAGAAAAAGTGATTATATACACCTGATTGAGTTTCCAATTATTTTTAGGAACGGTGATCCTTTAACCATCTCAGTGATTGCACTGCTACTATTATACCTTTTACTTGACTGTTATAAGTGGTATTGTGAAAGAACAGCTGAAAAATAATTCTGTGTGTCTTCATTTCAGGCTGCAAAGCACAAAAAAAGTGAACATTTTGTGAGGGACAGTACTTTTTATACCCTCTGGGAGCTAATCTGATCCAATCCAATCTAATCTATACCTTCCATATAAACAAACGGAAAAAGACAGAAGTGCATGGAGACAACACAGTAAGTAGTGTGTACGTTTTGGCTCATTAACAGTGGTGTGCAGTGGTGGCAGAAGTGGCTCAGTGGTTAGGCCTCTGGCCTACTGATCAGAAGTTCAAACCCCAATACCACCAAGAACTGTAAGGCCCTTGAGCAAGGCCCTAAACCCTGCTCAGTTGTATAAAATGAGAATGTAAGTTGCTCTGGATAAGATGCCAAGTGCTGTACATGTAAATTTAATACCCATTAATCATCTGTTTATATGCATGACTTACTCACCTTTGTTGAAAGGCATTTCAGTAACAAATCCAAGCAGCAAACTGGTCCCTCAACACTTTGTTCAGCTGCACTAACAGGCATCCAACAGAACGCCCTACTGCAGCCATCCCAGGGGAAATCCCTGCCCTGCCACACATTCCAGGTACAAGTGTATAAACAATGATCATGACTCTTTAAGATATCAGGGTTTTAAAGGAGCAGTCATCTCTTCTGGAGAAGAAGTGTTGATTTTGAATGGAAACAAATACACACTTTCCATGAGGCTTTCAGGAGCTCCGCCCCCTGAATTCCTGAACATGCATTGTCAAGAAAATGACAATAATGGCGTTCACCATTTCCCCTCTAACCAATCAGCAGCAGGGTGTATTCATGCTGTACATACACAATACTTTCCACTGCTGCTGATTGGCTGAAATATAGTGTGTATCTCTCTTCAGGATATTTTTTTGTTTCCACTCTGCAGAGCCAGGGCTGTGTACAAACACCAGACTCTCTTACAGCTTGCACAGAGATTGGACAGCTCGCAGACAATGAGAAGATAATGAGCTGAATTTAACAAAAATTGTATTCGATTAGAATCGATGGCTGCACCTTGAATGTTATTAAGGGGAAAGGGACTTATTCCTGCTCCATGGATGGGACCCGAGTCCATCACAGGGCAATACACATGCACACACTCGCTCACAACTATATAGAAGTTCCTGTCCTCACCGTGTGCAAAATGAGAATGTGAGCATTGTACAAGACATCTGCAGTCACCACCTAAAAACAGAACAACAGCCACAATTACACAAACACTCAGATGTCAAAGGGGGGATTGACTACGGCTGTGCAACGTGATCCTCGTCTTAATGATCATAATAATTTGGAAAACAATGCGTTTATCTGTAACTCAGCTGAGCAAAAACAAGGCAACCTGTAATTCCCCCAACTTCTCACTGCTCCGGGTGTAGGTGTGTGTGGGTGTCTCACTGCTTCAAATGGATTAAATGCAGAACCTGAATTCCCTCTGTGGAACTAATAAAGTATCTAAATTAAAAACATACAAGCTGCAGCAAAAAAACAAAATTCATGCTCATGCAGCTGTAACCATTAGCTGTAGATCTGTCAGAGTCATGGGGGGAGTTGGAGAGGCGAGAGGCGGTGTACACCCTGGGCAGGTCAGCAGCTCCTAGCAACCCATCATTCAGATAAACCGCCTGAATGATGGAAAACGTTGCCGTACAGAGGGTGATTTACGACACAACATTTTTCTGTTGTTACAGATTTTTATCGTCAAGTCTCACAGCCCTAAATAGAATTATTAGTAGTTTAATGAGTAGCAGTGATGATAATAATAATATCGGTAGTAGTATGAGTAGTAACAGCAAAGCACCATGGGCATAGAGCATGCCTTTGATGGCTAGACTATGTCTGTCCATGGTATTAGTAGTAGAAGCATCAGCTGTAGTAGTATTAAGAGTGGTGGAAGTATCTGTAGCACTAGTAGTAGGAGGAGTGATGGTAATATAAGAATATAAGAAGTTGGAGTGGTGAAAATATCAGTAGTAGTAGTAGTAGTAGGAGTGGTGGTAATATCAGTAGTAGAAGTAGTAGCAGTAGGAGTGGTGGTAATATCAGTAGTAGTAGTAGGAGAGGTGGTAGTATCAGTACTAGTAGCAGTAGGAGTGGTGGTAGTATCAGTAGTAGTAGTAGTGGTGGTGGTAATAGCAGTAGCAGTAGTAGTAGTAGTAGTAGTAGTAGTGGTGGTAGTATATGAAGTAGTAGTAATAGGAATAGTGGTGGTAATATCAGTAGTAGTAGGAGTGGTGGTAGTATAAGTAATAGTAGTAGTAGTAGGAGCGGTGGTAATATATGTAGTAGTAGTAGTAGTAGGAGTGGTGGTAGTATATGTAGAAGTAGTAGTAGTAGTAGTAGTTTTAGTAGGAGTGGTGTTAGTATATGTAGTAATAGTAGTAGGAATGGTGGTAATATATGTAGTAGTAGTAGGACTGGTGGTAATATCAGTAGTAGGAGTAAGAGTAGTGGTAGTATCAGTAAGAGTAGGAGTGGTGGTAATATCAGTAGCAGGAGTGGTGGTAGTATATGTAGTAGTAGTAGGAGTGGTGGTAATATCAGTTGCAGTAGTAGGAGTGGTGGTAGTATCAGTAAGAGTAGGAGTGGTGGTAGTATATGTAGGAGTAGTAGTAGGAGTGGTGGTAATATCAATAGTAGTAGTAGTAGTAGTAGGAGTGGTGGTAATATCAGTAGTAGTAGGAGAGGTGGTAGTATCAGTACTAATAGTACCACAATAGAATGGTGGTAATATAAGTAGTAGTAGTAGTAGTAGTAGTAGGAGTAGGAGTGGTGGTAGTATATGTAGTAGTAGTGGTGGTAGTATCAGTAGTAGTAGTAGGAGTAGTGGTAGTATCAGTAATAGAAGTAGTATTGGTGGTAGTATCAGTAGTAGTGGTGGTAGTATTAGTAGTAGTATTAGTAGGAGTGGTGGTAGTATCAGTAGTAGTAGTAGAAGTGGTGGTAGCATCAGTGGTAGTAGTAGTAGTATCAGTAGTAGTAGTAGGAGTGGTGGTGGTGGTATCAGTAGTAGGATTGGTGGTAGTATCAGTAGTAGAAGTAGTAGTAGGATTGGTGGTAGTATCAGTAGTAGTGGTAGACGTGGTGGCAGTATCAGTAGTAGTAGTAGTAGTAGGATTGGTGGTAGTATTAGTAGTAGTAGCACTGGTGGTAGTATCAGTAGTAGAAGTAGTAGTAGGATTGGTGGTAGTATCAGTAGTAGAAGTAGGATTGGTGGTAGTATCAGTAGTAATGGTAGAAGTGGTGGTAGTAGTAGTAGGAGTGGTGGTAGTATCAGTAGTATCAGTAGTAGTAGGATTGGTGGTAGAATCAGTAGTAATGGTAGAAGTGGTGGTAGTATCAGTAGTAGTGGC
>JAQMYF010000007.1:2709737-2719786 GCA_030014195.1 Neosilurus mollespiculum
TACATCTGAATTTTTTTGTGCGTACGACATTTTCTGGATTTAAGCGTACGCCATTTTTCAGTAAGAATTCCACGCAAGTCTTTGTACATGAGGCCCCTGGACTTGGTTTTGACAAAGGTGGTCTGGACTTCAGCGCTGAAGCCTTTTTTATAAACCAGGTCAGAGTCCATTACTGGAAGAAATATCTATCTAGAAAAATCTATTGTAACACTGAGGAACCATTTCCATCGAGACATTGAGCCTAGATTTTTTGTTTAATTAATGTAACTCCTACAGAGGAATCCTTGGTTACATTTTGGTTAAATTATCATTTAAGGAAAAATAATGCAGTGACACACTGACCATGAAGATGATGCCAAGCACTGCCAGCCACCGGCGCAGATTTGATGCGGGTCTCCACTCGAACTTCACCCAGCTGTATGGTGTGAACTGGAATGCGATGCGCTTTATCTTCCCCCTGTTATTAAACCACACACCGGAATATCAGGTACTAATCTCAGAAGTGTGAAACAAAAGTCGCAGAGAAACAACAAAAATGATATGCTTGTTATTCATCTTTAAATATTTCTGACTCTGGGTCGGTCCCTATGGTTCCGATACAGGTAACAACATTAGAGCTGCACGCCCGGATATAACATCACAATAGCTTACACACTTAAAGCCACAGTCTAACATCATCAAGCAGCGTCCAGTCAGGAAGCATTGAGTGACAAGGGACTTGCGTGATAAAGCAAACCGCATTGCGAAGCTCACTCGTGGCCATCTTTGGTTGCCTAGGTAACCTTCTCCCATGTTTCCCGCATGAAAATATTTCCAAGTAAAACCATGAGCAGTGAACAGCTGGTTCTCTACAGGAAGTGTAGATCTACGAGTATCTAGTTAGTTCACTAATAAATAGCTTATATTATCATTCACCTATATTATTTATCTTATATTAGCATACATTATCATAATAAATAGCATATTACTATTATTACTATTATTGTTAATATTACTATTATTATTACTATTACCATTACCATTATTATTATTATTATTACTACTATTTTTATTATTACGTTTATTGTTATTATTACTATTATTATTATTATTGCTATTACTATTATTATTACTGCTACTGTTATTTTGATTAGTATTAATATTACTATTATTATTACTAATATTGTTGTTATTATTATTGTTATTGTTATTATTAGTTATTAATATTGTTATTATTATTATTATTATTATTATTGGTGTTGTTGTTATTGTTATTATTATTATTATTATTGTTATTATTATTATTATTATTATTATAATTGCTGGGCAAGTATCAAAAGGAGACTATTGACCATCATGAACTGGGAAGAGTTAAACATATATAAATATATACTCATGGGAAACGGCAAACGTCTTGAAAACATGGGTCGAGTTTCGGGTTATTATCCCTGTAAAATTTCTGTGCTGTCATAAAGCACAGGATACTTAAACACAGCAGTAATGAAATGATCTGCTCTTCATTGTTGATGTTGGCAGAATCATTACATTAACATTTACAACACGCTCTTTTTCCAGAACAACTTACAACTTAAGTGCTTTAAAGACATTATCAGTGAATATATTCTTGTACTGGTTCGTCAGGACACAGACTAAGTATACCGTCAGTCAAACTTAGTGGGTAGATGTTGTGTGTGCGGGGGGTTTTTGTGCTTGTGTGTGTGTGTGTGTGTGTGTGTATGTGTGTAAAACATGGTGCTAAAAGGTAGGTTTTCAGCGGTCATTAGAAGACGCCCAGTGACTCTTTCCGGACATCCAGAGGAAGTTCCACCACCTTGGAGTCAGAACAGAGCAGAGTTTAGACGCATTTTTCCCTTGGCAGAATGAGGGACCAATCTAGCAGTGATAGAGGATATGAGAGAACGCGGTGCAGTGCAGGGTGTGATAAGTGCTTTGATGTAGGAGGGTGCAGGTCCATTTTCGGCTTTGTACGCAAGCATTAGTGTTTTATATGTAAAGCGAGCAGCTACAGGAAGCCAATGGAGAGATCGTGTAAGTGGAGTGGTGTTGGAAAATTTGGGAAGGTTGAAAACAAGCCGTACAGCTGCATTCTGGATCAATAAAATTGTGTGGAGTGGCTGATTGTGTCATGTTACAGGGATCTCTCTTTTTAGTTATGATAAGTCGTGCTGGAGTCCCTGCTTGCATTCAGCACTAATAAACTCTCTTTTTTAAACATTACACTATTATTAGCATACCTAACCTCTCTCTCTCTCTTTCTCTCTCTCTCTCTCTCTCTCTGTGCTTTTGCTGAGGTACACATGTTACTTCTGAGATAGCAGTGATCCCGATCCTTCTGCTCTCTGAATCCGATGATCCGTCCTGATGTGCTACTACTGCTTGGAGCTGTCATCTTAGAAGCCCCTCGCTCCTGCTGCTGATGATCCATATGGACCTAAATATACACTCAGAAACTGTGAAGGTGATTTTTCACTTCTGGTGATATAAACTATTTTACTGAAATGAATCAGGACTACAATTATTATTACAGTCACAAAAAACTAGACTTAGAAACTATAATGAAGTTTCTGCTACATAGTTTGTATTTTAATCTGGTTTCACACAAATGAGAATGGGTTTCCCTTTGAGTCTGGTTCCTCTCAAGGTTTCTTCCTCATGTAATCCGAGGGAGTTTTTCCTTGCCACTGTCGCTGCAGGCTTGCTTGCTGGGCATGTGTAGTGTTTATAGAGAAATGTGCAAATTCTTTATCAAATTTGTGTTTACTATATAAAGCTGCTTTGCCCACAATATCAGTTGTAAAAAGTACTTTACTAATAAAGCTGAACTGAATTGAATTGAATCGTGTTCATTGTTTCCCCACAAAGAATGTTTTGGGAACTCTGTGTTTGGAAGCGTGCATCAATCAACGGCATCTTCAAGTTCTGACTGATAATCGCTCATTTCGTGCCACATGAAAGTTCAAGTTCACTGACTTCGCATGGTCGCTTATCGCTCATCACTTCCTCTGTGGACGCAGTTTTAGTGTCAAAGTTTGTGAAACCACCACGAAAACGTTCCGAACAACAAACCTAACTAGACACCTAAAAGCCATTCACCCAGCACAGTTATTAAGCCCGGGGGAAGTGTCTCCATACATCACTGATGGAGACCCTGAGCTGTGTTCTGCCCAGTGTTTCCCCTCACACCTAAAATACAGAGTTTCTGGCATCATGTATGTGCACACCTGTCCATCATGTCCACCTTTCCAGTTACATGTCCAGGTTAATACCTCAAGGTAATCACTGTGGAATCACTGTTCATATGGAAGAGATAGCCAGCTATCCGCATACTTTGATCATACAGTGCGATTAATCACCTTCTGGAAGTGGCTGGATACTGTCATATTTGCTACTCCACAATGTTCTTGATGATTATCAGTAGAGGTGCCAATCTTTTGATATTACAAAGCCCTAGCACATATCCAGAAGCCCCAGGACATGAGATACGTGCAGACATGAAACAGTGTGCAGAAATGAAGGGATCCAGATGACGCTTCTGTGACACTGTGGCCCATCTGGTACATTTAAACCTTCGGGCAGGCCTTAGCGCCATGGACTCTTAAATCTTTTATGTATATCTGGGGTTTTATTTCATGAAACACAAGCAAGGACTTTCCCGTCTTCTTGCAGATGTTCAGCCTTAACAGTAGACTATTTGTGCATGTTGTAGGATTAGGCGTATTTCCTACCTGAAATTCCCCAAAAGTTTATCCCTCTCCTCTGTGACATTATTTCCCCTCAAACGCCCACCTTCCTAGACACGTCTTTCTTAATGTAAACATTTATATTTGGGATAGTAACAGATCATTTTAAAAAGAGCACTTAGAGAGCACAAACCTCCACCAAGCCCAGTAAATCCCCCAGATGAACCTAAATGTCGAAAATCTCCTCATCTCACCATGTTAAAGAATCCTTAAAAAAAAATCCCTGGATCCAGAATTTGATCCAGATCATCTCCAAAATTCAAATCCAAAGTCTTCTTTGCCCGAAGCCCCGCCTCTGGTAGAAACTTCATGAAAATCCTTATACAACTTTTTTTGTTTTGCATAATTCCGCTAACAAACATGCAAACCTAACCTAAAATAACCTCCTTGGTGGAGATAATTACGAACACGCAGCCTGCAAACTGAAGTGAGATCTACGTAGGAATCCCCCTTCCTTCAGGTTTTATCCCCAACCAGAATTTAACACATCTCTTTTAGCTGATCGAGAACTTCTGAAGGCAATGATTAGAAGTTCAGGTGGACGTTGTTAGGGTTTGAAGCCTTCAGGAAGGTACACGGCTGGTAAACACTGGGGTAGAAGGACCCTATCCTGAAACCCAGAACGTCGTCAAATGCAAAAGCAAACTAAAGCCGAGGTCTAGCATCCTGTTTCAGCGGGGTATTTGGAGGATATACCCAGGGTGAAGTGACACTACGCTACTTACTTGTACGTGGGAATGTTCCACAGTCCTTGCCACTGATACGGCTTCATGGAAAGCCAGCCGAGCGTCTTCATGCCGCAGTATATACCCAAACCGTTACACACAAGCACGTCCATAATCCACTGGGAGAGAGGGAGAGAAACAATCAGTCTACACAGTGTACGGTAAAAAGAAGAAGAGAAAACGAAAGGAAGACTCACATGGTCCCACCAGCACTCGGAGAAGTTTGGTAACTGGTGCTCCAGACTGTACTCCAAAAACTCAAACATCACACTGATGATCATGCACATCCACCAGTCTCGGATCATCAGGGTCTGACAAACGGAAACCAAGACGCGTGTGCGTCATGATCATAAAAATCACTAAAATAAATCCTACAACTGACCAGAACGTCCAACGTTTTACGTTCCAGCAGTTTCGCGATTTAAAGGTAGAGCTGCTGTATGAATAAGAATAGATAAGGCAGGGCGCTGGAATCGATAAATGATCCTCATTTCCACGATATAATCGTTTATATTGCCAGTCATATGAATATTGTATCGTATCATGATTTCGCAAATAGGGTGTTGATGCGTGTGGGGAGTGAAGGTCAGTACGTCTGGACTGATTCCACAGGAATCAGAGCCCACAATGCATTGCACCTTGCTGTGTGTGGGGCTGCCTAACTGCACATCAGTCAGGTGGTGTTAATGTTATGGCTGATGGGTGATAAATATCGTTATGAAGTGAAAATATTGCAATATCATTTTTAGGTCATATCGTCCAGCCCCATAAAATAACCTGAAAAACAGGGAGAGAACCCCTCACACACCCACCTTAATGTACCAACCAAGAAAATGAGCAGGAACAAATCCATCCATTTTATCCTGTAACAACAAACACAAGCATTTGTTTAGGTTTATGCGTATCAGGGTGAACGTGTGTGTGTGTGTGTGTGTGTGTGTGAGGGAAAGAGAGTGTTTTGTTACCCAGACATTGTGGAAGGGGTCAGTGATGTTTCCTGGATCATAGATAAGACAGTTTCCTCCATAATCTCTCTCCGGTAGAGGAACACCCAACTTCGGGTCGATGTACTTCATAAACAGCCGCCCGTCCTGCACCGTCTGCAGCGTGCACACAATATGGACTTAAAAAAACAAAAACAATAAACAGAAGCAAAATTCATCAGAAATGTGTGTGTGTGTGTGTGTGTGTGTGTGTGTGTGTGTGCGTGTACAGGAATGACTTCAGACCCACTTGGAAAAGAATGAAGATGAGGAACAGCTCATAGACAACGCTGACACAGAGCCAGAAGCGCCAGTAAGCTGAAAGCAGAGGAGAGAAATACTGTCACGGCGAGTTACGTGCACACGCAAACGCCATCCTTATACATGATGTCATGAAATCTCACAAGATAAAAGAAATTCACAGGAAAAATATTTCTACTCAATGAATCGGTTCAAATTCTAGGGCTTGGAGATAAAACCTAACATGTCTGCATGTGCGTGTGTGTTTCTCTGCACGCATTTACGTCTGTCGGCTGGCGTGCTCCTGTGTTTGTTGTGTGTACATGTTTGTCTGTAAGCGTGCATCTGTCTGTCCACATGTGTGTCTGTGAGTGCGAGCATCAGCGTGAGACACACACACATCTCTGTGTCTATGTCCACAAGTGTGTTGATCTATGTGTGTGTTGGTCTATGCACCCATGCTTCTGTGTGTGTGTTTGTCTGTTTGCATGTCTGCTCGAGTGTGTGTGAGTGTGATTGCGTGTGTGCCCTTGTCCGTTTGAATATCTGCATGAGAAAAAGAGTGTGTCTGCTTGTCTCTCTGCATGCAAGTGTGTGCTTGTCTGTCTGGGACTGTGGGTTTGTCTGTCTGCGTATGTGCCTGTCTGTCTCTGTGTGTGTGTGTGTGTGCGCATGTCTGTCTGCATCTCTGCATGTGCTAGTCTATCTGTCTGCATGCGTGCGTGCGTGCCTGTCTGCGTCCGTGCGTTTCTGTCTGTGTGTGCGAGTGCCTGTCTGCATGCGTGCGTGCGTGTCTGTCTGCGGGCGTGCCTGTCTGTCTGTGTGTGCGTGTGTCTGTGTGTGCGTGCATGCCTGTCTGCGTGCGTGCGTGCCTGTCCGTCTGCGTGCGTGCCTGTGTCTATGTTTGCTTTTCTGCTTGCGTGTATGCATTTGCTTGCTTGTCTGTGTGCACGTGTGTGCTTGTCTGTCTGTGCCTTCTGTCTGTCTGCTCACACACCCCAGCCTCTGCTTTAGGGCAACGCAGCTCATCTTTCCTCCAGAGCTGCTCTTTCCCCCCAGGCTGCTCTGTTGCCATGCTACTTCCTGCTTTAATTAGGAGGCAGGTTCATATCCACACACTGGGGGGACGGAGTCGCCCGAATCACCCTGCACACTCTCCTCAGAGGTTCTTTGGGAAGAAACTCATTCCAAAGTAAAGCAAGGAGAGGACTCGAATCATTCGTCCCACTCGGTTTCTAATCAATACAATCACTCCGCTCTAGCGCCTGGGCCTTCCTGTTTTGGTGACTGGTGCGCATCAAATTGGAGAACTGGTTTTATTTTTTACAGCAGAGAGAGAGAGAGAGAGAGAGAGAAAGAGAGACAGAGAAAGAGAGAGAGAGAGAGAGAGCACACACAGGTCTGGTCTAGCAAGATGAACTGGTCTGCTTTCCTAAGTGACGTCCCCACTGCAGAATGTGTGCTTTCAGTAGAGATTAACTAACTAGACAGTGGTTTGTTCAGCCCAATATAAATAAAATAAATAAATCTAAATGATCTGTCCAAGAAAAAGCAGTGGCTATAAAGGCATTGTGTACGGCAAAACATCCGCAGCAGTCAGCACTGATCAGGTCTGGGAGAATAATAACTGGAAGGGTTTCAAATAAATAAATAAATAAACAAACAAACACATTTTTTAAAAGGGCAGCGTTGGGCGAGTCAGAGATGATCTCTCCTTAGCAGCTCTTCATATTTTACCCTGAAGAGTAAACTAGAAAGTTCCGAGTGCTACAGCCCTAAGAGCTGTGAGGTTTGATTGTGCACGAAAGGCGAGTATGTACATGAGGTGTGTGACTGCCTGCAGGTCATGATCTGTACTTTCATTGTGTCTGAAAGTTATTCAGCATGACGTTGGTTCAGTTTTGTAAAAATATTTAGTAGTAATATTCAGTTTAAACAAGCACTGCGCCCTCAAATGCATTTTTAACTGTAAGCTAATAATCTGACTCAATTCTTATGAAACACAGGAATTAATGTGGGCAAGAATCACTATTTTTATCAATAAAACGGTATTTTGTGGGTTAAAAATGGGTCACCTAGTGGTTAAAATCAGGGCGGCACGGTGGCGTAGTGCTACGAAGTCTGCCTTGCCACAAGAAGAAGGTCCTGGGTTCGAGTCCCGGGCTGGGCGACAGCATTTCTGTATAGAGTTTGCGTGATCTCCTTGTACTTGCGTGGGTTTCCTCCGGATACTCCGGTTTCCTTCCACAGTCATGCACATTACGTGAACTGGCTGTTCCAAATTGCCCCTAGGTGCGAGTGTGAATGGTTCTGTGTGTATGTGTGTTGGCCTGCAGTGGTCTGGCGAGCTGTTCAGGGTACACCCTGCCCTTACCCAGAGTCGGCTGAGATAGGCTCCACCCTGCGAGTAGGAGTAAGCGAATGAAATAATTGGTTAATTACCCAAGCTGACGTACAGTCAGCACTTTGATACTTTCTCTACATACTACTGCCAGCAAAGCCTCAAGGATCTGTGCAGTGTTGCGGGTGTTGGTGGTGTTTGGTCAGTTGGTCAGTTGGCGCAACAACATCCAGGCATAATAATGGCGGCCACTTCCGCACATGCTCAGTCATGTGACAGCCAATCCAGTAACACAGACCAATGAGCTGATTGTTTGCTTCACAAAGCGCCGCCCCTGTCGCCGCCTACCAAGCTTCACATCTGTGACACATTCAGTACAGTTTAATGGAGACTTGCAATGAATCTTGGGATAGGTTGAGTTATATGATATGACATGCTGCCCTGGAACCGAGACTTGAAACTGCGCTCACTTTCAAAT
This sequence comes from Neosilurus mollespiculum, assembly GCA_030014195.1. Lineage (NCBI taxonomy): Eukaryota > Metazoa > Chordata > Actinopteri > Siluriformes > Plotosidae > Neosilurus > Neosilurus mollespiculum. The sequence continues at coordinate 2,718,245 of JAQMYF010000007.1, forward strand.
ATATGCTGATCGAGACGCCCTTACCAGACCACGCCCACTTCTTTCTGTTAACATGCACATTTTTCAACCTGACGTCACACACGAGTACATTTATTTTCCTCTGTAATCTGGACAACATGTGAGGCCAGCATGAGGCCACAAGTCATAGCCTGGAGGCTGCGTTTCAAAACTAAGTACGGAACGAGGTGTAATATGAGCGTGATTAAAAATGTATTATAGCTGCAAGGCCTAAACCTTTGAAAACAAACCGTGAAAAAGCCGGTTCCCAAGGACGTCGTAACATGAAATTAAAGTTTAAACGTGGAATGTGACGGCGCGGGCCAGCGGTGACGAGTATGAACTTTATACCGACTGACACACAGCTCTCCTTCTCCTCAAATATAAACATCTGCTCCAGTAAACCAGTGAATATGTAACCAACAGCAGTGTTTACGGAAGGACGTGGAGGTGAGGTCACGTGTATGAGAGTGTAGTCCAGTCATAACACTAAAGAAAATAAAATTCGTCATTATTAATTCTGGAGGGATGAAGAAACGGGGAGGAGCAAAAAAAGTGGCCTTGGCCTGCTCTGCTCTCGTACCTGGATGTGGTCGTGAGAAAGGGCCGTCTTTCGCCTGCGTTACTCCAAAACAAAGGAACACCAGAATGCTCGCCACAATCCCTCTGGAAATAAATACACACACACACACACGCACACACACCTCATTTTCCTATATTCAGATTAAACCCTGAGCCTTGAAACTGGATACAGCTGGAATCTGGGCTCCACATGACGCTGTGTCAGGTTTCTGTTTCTGCGTTAATTGAAAGAGTGGGAAAGTATCAGGGAAAAAAAAATCATCACACGTCCGACGTCTTCCGTACATCAGTTTGGGGTATGTAGTAGGGGGTGTGTAGTGCGTATCTGATCTCTCAGTGAGTGTGGTGTGTATCACAACTTCTCTCTCATTCTCACACACACACACACACACACACACACACTGAATGAGCTGCATGGAAGTTTCCAATAGTGATATTCTCACATACTCTTGCACTTTCTCTCTCTCTCACACACACACACACATACAAAATCGTCTCACACTTGCACATGCACACACACACACACACACACACACACACACACACACACACACACACACACACACACACACACAGCGCCCATTATTTGGTTTAGAGAACAGCAGCATGTGGCCTAACAGGGCTGATGGAAGGCCAGGTCAGGGTCACTCTGTGTTTAAACAAATAACTCCAACAGGGTTAGACGCTCACACTCACACACACATGCGCACACACACACCGTTGAACATTGTCACCTAGCTAATGAGCCCACATACCTCTTGGTGTTGTACGCCGTGTCTTGTGGAGTTTCCTCCAGTAGGGTCACATAAACCAAGGCACATGTCAGGATGAATAAGACGGTCAGGGTGTGTGCTCTCCTGTACAGACAAAGAAAACACATTTACAGCACACGTGTGTGTGTGTGTGTGTGTGTGTGTGTGTGTGTGTGTGTGTGTGTGTGTGTGTGTGTGTGTGTGTGTGTGT
>JAQMYF010000007.1:2725999-2743265 GCA_030014195.1 Neosilurus mollespiculum
AACCTCCTCCTCAACGTCAGCAAGACTAAGGAGCTGATAGTGGACTTCAGTACTAAGCAGGAGAGAAATTACCAGCCTCTGATCATTAACGGGACCCCAGTGGAGAGAGTAGACAGTTTCCGGTAGGTAGGCGTTCACATCACACAGGCCCTGACATGGTCCTGTCATGTTAACACCCAGGTGAAGAAGGCACGGCAGCGTCTCTTCCATCTCAGAAGCCTGAAGGACTTTAAACTGCCCTCAAGAGTGCTAAGGACTTTTTACACCTGCACAATTGAGAGCATCCGGACGGGAAGTATCACAGCCTGGTTTGGGAACAGCACCAAACAGGACAGGCAAGCTCTCCAGAGGGTGGTGCGATTAGCAGAGCGTACCATCCGTATCGAACTTCCTGACCTGGACACTATATACAGCAAGTGGTGCTGGAACAAAGCCAGGAAGATAGTGAAGGACCTCAGCCATCCCAACAATGGACTCTTCTCTCTGTTGCGGTCAGGGAGACGTTTCCGTTCCTTGAAAGCAAACACTGAGCGAATGAGGAGCAGCTTCTTCCTGCAGGCCGTTCGGGCCCTGAACCAGAACACTAGTACCTGGACTTTGTAGACTCTTCCCCCACACATAAATATTACATTCCACCTCAGCTGATTGTTGCACACAGACACTTTACACTTTACAGACAATATACGTGAAAAATCGCCACTGCATTTGTATTTTATTATATTTGCATTTCTATTTGCATTTATATTTCATTTTATATATTTTTGTATCCTATATTTTATTTTTATTTTATATATTTTATTTCATTTTCAATTTTTGCATTTATATTTATATTGACCTTTAACTATAAAGTCATTTAAATAGTTTTAGTTATAGTTAATGTTACTGTTCTTTTCTTCTTGTTATTTGAATAGCCTATTCCTCACATTTTAGGACAGTTGTTCTAAGCATTTCACTACATATTGTACTGTATATGATTTTGTACGTGTCAAATAAATTTGAATTTGAACTCTTTAACCATCAATCACACAGCACACACAGCGTACACATGGGCGAGAGAAATTATCTCTCATATTATTTTATTAGCAACACAATAACAACCAAACTCTTCATCCAAACCCTCCTACTCTCATCCTCCTCCCGTTCTAATTAGGTCTGTGACTGATTTACACAAACGTAGTTCGCCTCAGAGGCGGAAGCAGATAGCCTACCTTATAAGTTTATTAGCCTATATCTTCACTCTAGCTTTAGGTATTTATTTGCTTACTGTCTGAAAAAAACACTGTAATGTCTGACAGCTGATTCTGCTTTTCCGGCTTTTTAGCTGCTAACGGTACACCTTCCATGATATGAATGGGGCCGGGTTCAATTGATAGAGGGGTGATCACACATGTTCCTTTTCCTTACTAAACGGATACAGGGAAATAAATCGTAGGAGACGGATCTGCTCCATTAACAGTCAAGGCTCATAAAGGGGGGTGGGGGGGGTGTCAGGGGGGGCAATATTGGGGGGGACTTCCCCCCACTAAGAATAGGTGGCTACGCAGTGTAGTAAACAAACCACAATATATAGTAATAATAAAAATAACAGTCTCTTTTTTTGAGAAAAAATTTCAAATAACATTTTTTTATTGTCAATATTTATTGTGGCCACCCTTTACTTTGATTACAGCATTTAACCTTTCAGGCATAGTGCTCACATTTTTTCATTTCTTCACTCGCTAAACCATTCCATATGGTTTGAAGTTCATTCATGCCTTGCAAAAGTTGGAAAATTGGTATTTTCAGTGTTTTTGTTCATTAGCCACACTTTTACCTCAATATACTTGTCTGAATGATTTTTTTTGGTTCTCGTTGCCTACAGTAGCATCGTTCAATACATTTTCACCAAAAAATTATAGAGGAGTACTTATTAGGAACCCTTTTAGACAAAAGTGGTGGTGTATAATCTTCACTGCACACTACTGTATGTTGGAATATGAGTGGTGGAGCAAACCACAATGGGAGGTGGGAGTCACATCACCCAGTCATTGATTATTTTTCTCTAACAGAGTGAACAGTGTTTACTAGCTTCTGTATTTCAGTAAAGACTTATCTGTATCTTCTAGCACTTTTTTATATGATCTATTTTACTATTGCTTTTTCTGACCTGCTTTTAGTGCTGTTGGATCAAATCCAATAAATTTCAATAGATTTATAAGAAACCTTATGAATATTTAATCTAAAAATATGAGAAAGAGAGAGAGAGAGAGAGAGAGAGAGAGAGAGAGAGTATGATAGTAAATTAGAGCGCTGTGTAAGGCTGGCTGTGGGGATGTGAGGTGTGACATACAGTGGCGTGTGAGACTCCTGGTGTGAACTGCCGGTATGTAATTATCTTTTTATGCTGGGAAACCATCACGGCTTTACTGGTGACAAAACTCACAGCTCTCTTTCTTTCACAACCTGTTTACATCCTGTGTGTTCTCCAGTAGACCACACACCCTCAAACACAGTGGGCAAAGGCAGGGTACACCCTGAACAGTTCGCCAGTCAATTGGAGGGCCAACACACACACACACACACACACACACACACACACACACACACACACACACACGGCTGGGCTACATCACTGACCCAGTGCATCATAAAACATTATTGGCCAGCACTGAGATGCACAAACAACAAGCGCAGAAATGGTGGAAAACATTTCTTTTTGTTTCTAAACCAACTGACCACAGGGAAGCCAAGTTGGCAAAACGTTAGCTGCATAAACCATTTTGGATTTACCGTCACGCTCATCTCTGGCATCCTCTGAGTCAATAGAATGTGACGTCTCACTGTCTCCACAAGACTCCTCATTCTCTGGTTCAAATCGGGAACCATTTACACCGATTTCCTCCAAACTGCTGCCATAGATGCTTCTTGAACTCATTTTTATTTATTGTCTAAAATGAGGATCGCTGTACAGATCTGCTGGTTTGCTTGCGCTGGACAACCCCACCAACAAGTTCACGTGCTAACCCTTGGTTCAGCCTCCGCTAGTAGTCCATGGGATACAATGACCCAGTTTTGTGCTTTTTATGTTCACTTATGTTAAAATGAGTATCTGTATCTGAGAATCTGTATCGCTTAAATAAATTAGATACACACGAATTATGCTGTAAGGATGGCCAGTACCGCTACTCTTTTAATGTGCATGTCTTAGGATTGTGGGAGGAAACCAGAGTACCCGGAGGAAACCCACACAAACACAGAGAGAACATGGAGGCTTTACACAGAGGCAATGGAAACGACTTGTTGATTGAGATCTGTTATATGTTACTGCTTCTGATGATCTAGAATAATCCGATAGGAAGTATAAAGTGTGATTGCATCGATCAGTGCATGTACCTGTAATTCTGTACGTATCCACACAATGTCATGAATTCCTCTAAATGTTTCTGTGTTCAGATCAGCGTCTGTAAATTCGCTCCTAATTCCACACCGAGTATTTTGTTTAGATAATAACCCCAGGTCTCTCCTGCAGAAGCCTGTGTACACACATTTCAGACCCATTTTTATAAATGAGGCTCCTGGTGTTAAAGCTGCTGACCATCTGTTCCTGTGCTGAACTAAATATGAAATGACACAAAGGCTATATATATGAACATTAGCTTTCACTGATAATTAGCCACACATCACTTAATCATACATGCACCAGCTTCTCTTTCCTTTATATATACAGTGATCTCTATAAATATACAGACTGCAAAATTGCAGAACTGCAAATCACATATTCAGGGATATATTGGGATATTTTATAAGTTTACATTTAGCTTAGTAAACCCCTTTTCCTGCAAAACACTTGTATCCAAATTATTGGTTTATTTACACTGCAGAAGAAAAGTACAAATTTATAAAATAAAAGTCCCTTGTTTCAAGAAGTAAGTAAGTAAGTAAGTAAGTAAGTAATCAATCAATCAATCAATCAATCAATCAATTAATTAATTAAGTAAGGAGTTTGCATGTTCCTTCATACATTTGTTGGTTTCCTCCTGGTACTCTGGTGTCCTTCCACAGTCCAAACACATGGACATTAGGCTAACTGGTTGTTTCAAATTGCCACCTGTGTGTGTGTGTGTGTGTGTGTGTGTTTATATATATATATATATATATATATATATATATATATATATGCATGGTTGTATGTGTGTTGCCCTGTGATGGACTGGTGAGCTGTTCAGGGTTTACCCTGCCTTCGTCCAGAGTTTGCTGAAATAGGCTCCTGGCTCACTGTGACTGTAGTAGGATTAAGGGGTTCGGCAGATGGATTATGGATGGATCTGCTGAATAAATTATCTGCTAGTGGGGTGAACAATTTCCCTCACTGAAACTTTAAACTTTACAAATTTAGCCAATGGAAAACTTAAAAACGAGACAAAATATAATTTATACACTGAAAAACGAGGCAACACGTTCACTAAATACTTTAAAATACATCAAACCTTTCTAAGGAGCAATACAATTTTATGACTAATTATATTATTATATTACATAACTGTTATATTACAAGGTTTCGTCTCCAGGCACAAATGGGTTATGGTGTCAAGAGCATTAATTAGTTCGTTTTCATCAACCACTTAATCCTAATTAGGGTCACAGGAAGGTTGGCGCCCATCTCAGCTGACTCCGGGCGAGAGCAGAGTACACCCTGGACAGCTCGCCAGGACATCCCAATGGCCTACTCTTTACAAAAGTCAGCCATGGTTCTTTTACATGCCTCTCACCACAGACAGTGGGAGACATGGCTGGCCTTTGATAACCCAGTTATCTGCACTAGGCACAGAACCCCTGACCTTGGGATCAGTAATCCAGCACCCTAAAACCAGGCCACCACTGTCCCAAGAGCATTAATTAACCTTAAAAAATCTGTCTCAGCCTACAGGTTTCAGTCTTACATGGTTTATAATGAAATTTCTCCCCCTAGTGGGCATCTGATGAATATTCTTTTACACATTATTCCTCTTATTGACTTTAATGTTGTTGTTGTTTTATTCAACATGAGTTACATAATTGATATTGATGGTAAGGAGTTCTTGTGCCATAGTGAACCTCCAGATTCAAATACAATTTGATGAGCTTCACTGGAAGAGTGAGACAAATTCTGAGAGAAGTCCAGAATGCTGGATACATTTGTGAGAGTTCTCTTTCATGTAGAAGCTCAAGCAGGAACCAAATACACAAAAAAAACCCTCTTTGGCTAATCTTATGCACATGACAACCAAAAACCTGATGTATTACAATAGATACTAAACATTAGCTTAATATAGACCCCTTTAAGTTGTTCTTCACTGAAAATTCTCCTCATTGGAGATCAGGACCAAATCAATACAACACAATCACAGAACCCCCTTATGATGTCGCCAGGCCATCGCAGGGCAGAAACACACTGACGCCAATGCAGCCTACTCTTTACGAAAGTCAGCACTGGTTCTTTTACTTGCCTCTCACCACAGACAGTGAGAGACATGGCCGGCCTTTGATAACCCAGTTAGCTGGACTGGGGGGACAGCAGTGACATCTCGGTGATAGTGGGGCTTGACCCAGGATCAGTAATCCAGCACCCTACCACCGGACCACCACGGCTCCTACCAAAATTGTTTTAATCTGTAATTGTTTTGTTGCAGGCATCGTTATGTAATTAGATCTAACACTAGTTGCTGGTTGGAGATAAAATGGGATAACCTACTCTCGCCGAATGGTTGAGAACCACTGAGCTGATCTGCTATCTCACTGAGCTAAGTTATAAACGGTGTCTTTACATTTATATTACAACCATAAAAGTTACACAGGTACATGCCTTTATCTTTTGCTCATTTCTCCTCCTTTTCTTTTTTCTTTTTCCTAAATTAGGCTTTTTCCTCTGCATTTTCTAGACATTAGGATACCTATGCTTTTTTTCTTGCACAGTTTGTCATTTTTTTCAAAGGTTCACATAACTTGCAGGCTGACAGATATTTACAGATTAAACCTACGTAAATATCGGTTTAAATCACACAAATGATACAATTAAGATTTTTTTCTGAGGGCCCCATACCACCCTCCACATGATGGCCCCTGACCATAATGCATATATTCTAGTTAAAAATTGTTGGTTTATTTATTTGTTTGTTTTTTTATTTGTGTGCAAGATAACTCAAAAAGTTATGCAGGGATCTTAGTGATTTTTTTTTCTAAGTAGGGTGTGGTACAAGCAACAAACCATTAAAGTTTGGACGTGATCTGTGCATGGGATCAGAATCAGAAAACCAAAAAAAATCCCTCTTCTTTAAGATTGGGCAAAATGTTCATCTGGTGCCCACTAGGGGGAGATATTTAATTCCATAACTATGGTAGTTTGTAATACACCCTGCAGTTTTAGGCAGATTTTTCAGGTTAATCAATGCCACCATAAACCTCCATAATGGTGGCGATACCTTGGTACACCAGGTAGGTGAGAAGGCGACTCCACTAATCTCCTTTTAAGGATTTCTAGAGGGCACCATCTATAAACGATAATTATCTACTATCATGGCAGTGCAGTTTTTTGTAATTAGATACAGTGACTGATGCTATACTGAACTTGAACTTGATATGTCAAGTCTCCCCATAATGGTGTTTTATCATATACTACATGGAAACACAAGAAAAACAAGGTAAATCAAGATTATTATGGTTTGTTTTTCTATTTCAAGTGACTGTGACAAACCGTAAGTGATTGGATTTCAGTAAAACTTTCTTGAAGTCTTTAATAAAATCACCACTGTGTTTAAACTGTGTAAATGCACTTTCTGCATTTTGACAATGTCGACGGTTGTCTTTGACACTATCTACCCAGATGGTGAATATGCACATACATTCCACATGTTTCTGTGATGTCATGTGACTTTTGAAGTGGAGGAATTTGGGGTATCCGGCGCCACTGGGGGCGATGTAGGTTTTGGACCCATGAACTGTGGAAGGCCTGTTGCCTGCCGGTCTGAAATGTCATAATGTCATATATTTGGTCCTCCATAAATCTTATACAAATTCCTGGACTTCCCGATCACGTACTGGAATTAATTACTGATCATTAACAGCATCAACATGAATATGAATAAAGATATTACACTTTCTGTATTCATATTCATGTTGATGCTGTTAATGATCAGTAATTAATTCCAGAGCAATTGTATTATTTACTGTACTATTTGATTATTGTTTGATTTATGTGACTATTGTATGAGAAGTTTATTCACTGAAGTGTGTGTGAGATTATTTTATTATTTTATGTAAGGCCCATTCCACTCTGTATAAGTATTGCTTGACTGTTCTTGAACACGGAACATTGGAACAAAATGTCGGACCTTAAAAAAACCCCAAAATGGCCGTCCTAAGCAAAGGGAGGTGCAGAGCCTTCAAGGTCAGCTCCGGACAGGTCAAGACTCATTACATGTTGAGATAGTCAACACGTGTTGAGACATGTTAAGATATGAGGTCACGAGGGACCAGTCAGAGTCAAGAGCCAATCAGATGGACCAATCAGAGTGGAATGGGCACTATATAAGCCAGTTGCAGAGCTGGTTCAACTTCCAAGATTTTTCTCTTGGAACAATTTCACTGTATGCTTTTCTTTTCCTTAAGGCTAAATAAACACCTGAAAAATGAATTTGAATCTTTTTTCATTCATCCATATCAATGCCTGCCTACTGAGGCTCATCGTAACACACATAGTGATTACACATATGTCACAGGATCGCTAGGTGTTCCAGGTTACTATAGCAACAGCTAGTAACCTGTCATTGTGACCAACAAACAGTCCAAATACTACCGTAAAGGCACAAAGTACAGAAAATAAACAATAAAGCATAATAATAATTGGGTTTAATCATTTTAATTCACTGTCATTATACTCATCACATTTTTGTAGGCTACTGAGTACTTATAAAGAAAAAACTGAATCGCTGCTGTTAACATCACATCAAATCATTATTCTCACTCACTGACCTTCTTAATCCTAATAGGGTCATCTCAGCCGACAATGGGTGAAGGCGGGGTACACACTGAACAGCTTACCATTCAGTCTCACACTCTCTCACAGCTATGGACAGTTTGGAACAATCAATTAGAATAATGTGCATGTCTTGGAGGAAGCTGGGGAGGAAACCGGAGTACCTGGAGGAAGGGGGGAACATGCAAACTCCACTCAGAAACGCACAAACCTGGGAATCAAACCCAGGTCCTTCTTGTTGTGAAATGGATGTGCTTACCATTCCATCCGCCCTAAATCGTCTTATATCATCATCATCATCATCATCATCATCATCATGTGTTGTGTTCACTGAAGTGGCCACAAGATGGCAGTATTAGAGCACATATGTTTATTGGGGGAAAGAAAGAATTGGGTGTCCTGTGAGTGTAATGTTTAATTTTACTGTATATTGTGTGTATTACAAGAATTACATTTATTCATTTTCTGAACCACTTAATTCTAATAAGGGTTGTGGAGAGGCTGGTGCCCATCTTAGCCAAGGGTAGAGTACAGAGTACCCATTTCTGTTTTTGCCAAGGGCAGAGTACACCCTGGACAGCTTGCCAGGCCATTGCAACCCAATAGCCTACTCATTACGACAGCAATGGTTCTTTTACATGCTTCTCACCACAGACAGTGATAGACATGGCAGGCCTTTGATAACCCAGTTAGCTGCACGGGGGGGACAGCAGTGATAGTGGTACTTGAACCCCTGACCTTCGGATCAGTTTGTGTGTTAGCCAGTAGCCAACCACCGGGCCACCACTGCCCCCGTGTGTATTACATTGAAATACAAAACATAATGAACGATATGCATGGCTGTGCACAGAAATGGGGGTGGGTTGGTGTTGGTTAAAAGGGGACCACTTTCATAATAAGTAAACTGATCAATTTACACAGTCAGTGGTAACGTGTTCACTATTTCTGTATTCATTCCAACAGTGATAAGTAACAACAAACAATAAAAACAATACAATATTTTACATGATTTAGTGATTTATATGTTTAATAATATTTCACAATTAATTCATGTTTAAATAACATTAAAAAAGATGTTCTCCGACCCCCAGTGCAGCTAACTGGGTTATCAAATGCCGGCCATGTCTCTCACTGTCTGTGGTGAGAGGCATGTAAAGGAACCAGCGCTGATTATCATCAAGAGTAGGCTGTATAGCCGTCAGCGTGTTTCTGCCCTGCAGTGGCCTGGCGAGCTGTGCAGGGTGCACCCTGCCCTCACCCAGAGTCGGCTGAGATGGGCGCCAGCCTCCCCGCGACACTAATTAGGATTAAGCGGTTCAGAAAATGAATGAATGAATGAAGATGTTCTCCGAATAAATACAATAATAATAATAACTCATTTATCCTTAAAATTACAAAGTATGTCGTGCTCATTATATTATATTATATTTCCATCCATCCATCTAGCCAACAATTCATCCATCCCTCCATCTACCCAACAATCCATCCACCCATCTACACAACAATCCATCCATCCATCAATCTACCCAACAGTCCATCCATTAATCCAACCATCCATCTACCCAACATTATTAATTCAGTAGTGCAGAAATTACCCAAATGTCCTTTATCCTGCCAAAACCTCTTAACTTCCTGTTAGTGATAATGACTGATTACAGCTGGTGGCTTCTCAGTGCACACAAACACAGGTATTTTTTTGAAGAGTTACAAGTTATCGGGAGGTGCAACCACTTTCGTCACGGTCTGGAACAAGCACCAACCTGTCCCCTTCTGCTGAGAGAAAACTGGTTTGTATGGTCAGGAACCACCAAGGCACTGGTCTGTCATGATCTGGAAACTGCAGGAACAACAGTCCTGCTGTCTGCAGTCCAGAGAGTTTAATGCCCAAGAAAGAAGATGGTGCTCTGAAAGTGACACCTGTTTTCACTGAAGTTTGCAGCTGAACACATGGACGAAGAAAGATTCCTCCTTCTGAAGGAATGTTTTAGATGAAGAGCAAAGGATTGACTTGTTTGTCCACATCTGACAAAACATTTAGATAGACATGCTTAATAAAGGAATGACGTTTATAGAAGGAACAGTTAGATCTGATCCAGTAATCTGTTTGTTCCAAGCGAGTTTATATATATTTGGGATGTACTAAGATGTTTAACTGTTTGTATCACTCGGTTTCTCTGGTACTAGATAGTAAATATAAATGCTAGTATAGTAGGGCACTGGTAATTTTAGATCCTTTTTAGGGGTGCTCAAGAGAACCTTAATTTCATCTAAACACCCATGTTAAATAAATAAATAAATAGATGGTAGAATGCGTGTCTCACAGCAAGAAGGTCCTGGGTTCAAGTCCCTGACTCTGCTGTTTCTGTGTGGAGTTTGCATGTTCTGCCCTTGCTAGGGTGGGTTTCCTCCGAGTACACTGGTTTCACATTAGGCTAACCGGCTGTTCCAAATTGCCCCATATGTGAATGTGAGTGTGAATGGTTATGTGTGTGTTGCCCTGCAGTGGTCAGGCAAGGTGTTCAGGGTGTACCCCACCTTTGCACAGAGTTGGCTGAGATAAGCACCAGACTCCCAGCGACCCTGAGAGGATTAAGAATAAGTGGTTTGGGAAATGAGTGAGAGTGGTTGAGTAAGCAAGTAAATAAATAAATGCAAATACAAAGGCTTTATATATTTATTCCTTTTTATTATTAATATTATTGCTATTGTCACATTGGGATATCATTCTAACAGTGAAAGGAGATAAAGCAGTGAAGAATTACACAGCACATATCATGTTCTTTTAATCAGTGGTGCAGATTAAAAACACGCATAACTAGCAAAAATACAGAACGATCATAAAACATGGGTTGAAATTGGCCATTACAGTGACCTATAAAGTGTCTGCTTATATAAATTTCTTCTTCGTCAAACAAGGTCAGCTGACATAGTTCACTAGAGATTATAACTAATGTTAACTTTCTGAGTTTGCTGCTTGGGCAGTTGACAGCGAAGGATCTGACGCTCTTTATTATCTCAGTTAAATAAAAGACAGGAGGCGGAGCTGGAGATAGCAATGATGAAGATGCTGCAATTTTCTCTGGGAGAGAAAAGTATGGACAGAATTAGAAATTAATATGTTAGATAGAAGGCAGAGGTAGGACTGTTTTGGGATAAGTGAGAAAGGCCAGATTGAGATGGTTTGGACTTGTGCAGGGGAGGAAACATATTGAAGGAAATCCAATGGCGTACTCTTTTCAAACGACAGCAATGGTTCTTTTACATTCCTCTCACCACAGACAGTGAGAGACAGGGCTGGCCTTCGATAACCCAGTTAGCTGCACTGGGGGGACATCAGTGACAACTCGGTGACAGTGGGGCTTGAATCCCCGACCTGCAGATCAGTAATCCAGCCACTACTGCCCAGGAAAGAGAGAGAGAGAGAGAGAGAAAGAGAGAGATCAAGAAGAACTGAGTAAGACTGACAGGTTAAGTCCCTCTCACATATGTATTTAATAATGTTGCGCACATGGGAGTATCACAGGAATATCATATGAGGAAAGACTTGTATCTCTTTCGATTAAATACATACTTTCCACCCCGGAGGATGTACAACGCACATTAAATATGCGGAGGTAACTACGCAGATTTCAAATCCACCTCATCCAAACCTACGTCAGCCCCCTCAATTGTAGCTCTGATAAACCTGTACAACAAAAAATTCCTGGGATGTTTGTTGAAGAGGATTAAGCAACATCAACACCATAATTTTAACACCAGGTACCACATTTTTTTCTTCTGGAGATCAGAATGATTTCACCTATCTAAATTCCAAATGTGGATTCTCCAAAATCCGCCTCACTGCAAGAAGGTCCTGGGTTTGAGTTGCGTGGGTTTCCTTAGGGTGCTCTGGTTTGCTCCCACAGTGCGAAGACATGCACAGTAGGCTAACTGGTTGTTCCATACTGTCCCTATGTGTGAGTGTGAGTGTGAATGGTAGTGTGTGCAATGGCTGTGCGATGGACTGGTGAGCTGTTCAGGGTGTACCATGCCTTTGCTCAGTGTTGGCTGAGATAGACTCCCTGTGAAGATAGTAGGAGTAAGCAGTTTGGCAAGTGAGAGTGATGAGTGAGTGAGTGATTCTCCTGAACCTCCTCTTATATTCACTGACGTCACATATATTCAAATGGATCTCTATGATGATTTCATGCAGTCATGAATTAATCACATGTCACTTAAATGTGATTAACTGCATCTGAGAAAAAAGTTTTTTGATATCTGTTTTTTTGTTTTGTTTTGTTTTTTAAAATTGACCAGTAACTGTTTTTTTATTTCACAGTTTTATAGTGTGCATTAAGCAGGTTAATGGAAAGTCACCTAGAGATCCGCCTCATGATTTTACAGCAGGACCGGGTGCATGTCATTAAACATGGTGATGGTGTGCAACACCAGAAAAGCTTGACTTAAGTAGCTCTTGTAGCTCTGAAGATTAATGAAGCTCACACACTGTGTTATATGAGACGCTTTCAGGAAATGACTATCCTTTCAACACTTCATATTTATATCCAAGGGTTTGTACCAGAACAACAGATTTTCCTGGGAAGAGGAGCAAAAACAAAAGTAAAATAATTAAAAAAGGGTTTGGAAAGCAATTTTAAATTGATTTAAAACTTTATTTTGTGGCATGAATAATTATGGAACAGGTTGTCTGTTTAGAGAGACAAGACTATAACTCAATCATTAAAGGGTACCTGTGGTGAATTAGTGTTACTAGCTATTTAAAACGATCACGTATAACATGAGTGGTTCCTTCCAACAACATCAGTTCATGGCCCGATTTTAAAGTGCACATGAGTGTTACAACTCTAGGCATTACTAGAATGTGACGTCTCACTGTCTTCACAAGAGACAACACACTGATGTCACCTTCTGGGAAAAACTGCGAAGCCCTGCAGTTCAGCACAACGCTAGTAAGCCACGGGATAAAATGACGCGTTTTGTGCTTTTTATGGTCCTTTATATATTTATATATAAAATAAGCGTTTTTATCGCTTAAACGTTTTACATACGCACAAATCATACCGCAACGATGACCAATAATGGTACTAACATTTAATGAATAAAATTTATTACGCAATTATTAGCAGCTCGCTAATCTATCACAGGGCCATCACCACACACACACACACACACACACATCCTCATGTATCATGCGGGATTTTTTACAACAGTGTAAGATTGAGCTGACTGGCAGTCGAACGTCAATGGAGTATCACAGGAATATCGTACTAAGTTTTTTTTTTAGTGCTGCAACGATTGTCTCACTGTCTTATGAACATCGCACAATGTGACTTTACAGGTCTGACCTATATTCCTCACAACAGACGTACTTCACATATTTCATATGAGAACGCAACTATACCACTCTCAAATCCACCTTATCCAAAAATCGTGATCAGCTTTCATCATGTTAACGTTAAGTAATTATATGTGAAAACTGAGGATTTGAATATATTTCCATCTTGATGAAGATCTTGTTAAAAAAAGAAAAAAAAAAAGAAGAGTCAGTGGATGAAATCGATTATGATATGTTTGGTTTAAGCTTAAACCTTTAGTCTGCTGATTTTACAGTTCTGAATTTGTCTGCGATTAAAATGTCCCACTATTAGTATTTACAGATTTACCTCATAGACTAGAATACGATGTTAGTACAGTAGAACAGTAGGATAGTATTCTGATATGTATTCTGTTCATTAGTATGATAGTATACTGTTTAAAGTGTCTTGTCACTCTGCTCGTCACTCCGCTCGTCACTTCGCTCCCAGATCTTTTTTAATACTTTTATATAGCTGGAGCAGAGCATCGGCCCACAGCTCCCTCTGATGACCCACGCTGCTCTGTGCTATTTTCTCAGTCGTGTACACCATAGTAAGCACGGTCCTCTCAAAGTCCTCTTTGGTCAGGTGAGCCCGGCGCTGATCCAGATGATGGCAGAGGCGGCGGATGTCTGACAGCGTCCTCGGAAGAACATCCTCAAGCACTACCTCCAGAGGCTGCAGTCTCCGGAGAGAAGCAAGTTCCTCATCAGCCATCTGGAGCACGCTGTTCTCTGCTTCCACGTACAGCCCTGACCACACCACCTAACACACACACACACACACACACACACACACACACACGTGCGCGCACACACACACACACACACACACACACACACACACACACACACACACACACACACAGATATCAGTTATGTAGGGAAGAAGATGCCACCATCGACTGAATAGCATATTTTGAACAGCCACCATGTTTGGCAAAATCCTCCCCATAAAAATGATAATTTAATAAAATAAATAACATAATAAATGTTGATTATTAGAGAGACCGGAGTCGATCAACAATTCACAGATAATAACTTCACAGTCACGCACACGCTAACGATACAGGCTAGCATGTCATTGGTGTGGAACTCCTTCACCGTAATTAAGCTCTCAGTATGTAATACATGTAAGGCCAATGTAAACCATGAGGTTTAAACCATGAACCACCATAAAAACGTTAACAACAAACCTAATTAGACATTTAAAACACCATCACCCAGCTGACCACGCCCAGTTTAAAGAAGCTGACCATAGCGTAGCAGCTGTTAACATGCCGTCCTCTTATTACATCATCAATTTTTTCATATGCGCCTTGTTTGAGGTACAAATGGTCGTTGCCGCTATCATCAAGCACCAGTTACCTGACGAAATTTGGTTTAGTATCGCCAAAGGTAGACAGTTCCACTTTCAAAGGTATGTTTTAGATCCAAAATATTTTTTTTATACCAGGCAACAAAGATTCAGGCTGGAGTTTCAGGCCAATGTGTGGGACTCAAATGTCTGGGACACAAACCCAGGACCATCTTTCTGTGAGGTGGAACTTTCTGATTACAGACAGTGACTTTAAGCTGTTGACACCAAATCCATAATGCTTCACTCACTCACTCATTTGCCGAGCTGCTTAATCCTAATATTAGGGTCGTGGGGAGGTTGGAGCCTATCTCAGCCGACACTGGGTAAAGGCAGGCTACACCATGAACAACTCGCCAGGCCATCACAAGGCAACAAACACACACATCCATTCACACTCACACTTACACCTAGGGTTAATTTGGAACAACCAATCAGCCTAATGTGCATTTTGGACTTTGGTCTGTGAGTGGAAACTGGAGTGCACAAAGGTAACCCACACAAGCACATGGAGAACTTGCAGACTCCACACGGAAATGGCCGAGCCTGGGACTCACACTCAGGGCAATCTTGCTGAGAGGTGGACGTGCTAACCACTGTGCACGGTGCCGCCTACATTATGCTCAGTCATTTCTGTTTATTAATTACATTAGTTAGCAATCCAATAATATTCTAATACTAATACATAACACTGTTCTCGATCCCAGGTGAGTTACATATTTGACTGTTACTGGTATTATTATTAGTAGTAGTAGTAGTATTGCTAATAATAATATTGGCAATATTTTTACTGGTACTAACAATTCATTCATTCATTCATTCATTTTCTAGGCCGCTTAATCCTAATTAGAGTAACGGGACGGCTGGTGCCTATCTCAGCCGACTCTGGGTGAGGGATGGGTTCACCCTGAACAGCTCGCCAGACCTTTGCAGGGCCAACACAGATACAACCATTCACACTCCCTCTCACAACCAGGGTAATTTGGAACAGCCAGTTAGCCTACTGTGCATGTTTTTGAACTGTGGGAGGAAACCGGAGTACCTGAGGAAACCCACGTTGGATGGAAAGAACATGCAAACTCCACACAAAAAAATGCCCCGAACCTCGGGAATCAAATCTGGGACCTTCTTGCTGTGCTCGCGAATAATGATCATTAAATTTTTTTAATTGTGAAAATAATATTTTGCATTTTAGAATTTTTTTTGTGTATGATATCAGTGATAACTGTTCAAAAAAAAAAAAATCTGCAAATAGGAAAATTGCAGTCAGTGCACCTCTGTATATTTCTCAATACCATCTGACAGTATGGGAGAAAGAACTTTCCCGAAACTGCTGCCTCATGGACCCAGGATGGCGAGATTACCGCTGAAAGTGCTCACAAAACCACTCTTCTAAAAGTGATGTCCTGGAAGCAATGGAGAACTTGACAGAAATCCATTATGATTATTCAAAAATGTTCTTCCTTCCACATTCCTTCCCTTTTTCCATATGATAAGATCCATATTTACCGAGCAGTGCACAAAGATCTGTTAAACTGAAAGCTTAAGCTTTGCCATGCAGGGGTCTGAGTTGCATCAAGCTCAGAAGATAAGCAAGATAGATTTGAAGCGGAGTTGCAGCCCTGTGAGGAGAAAAACACCCATCTACTGAACATGTACATGTGGAACACAGGTGGTTGGTATGTTAAGGGTCTGGTATGTATTTTAGATACTGTTGTGGGTACTGTCGGAACTCAGAGCCCTCTCCGAGCGGACATACGCCGGTGGATGTTCTGGTCCCTCTTTACTTACTCAGTTGTTGTTTGATTCACTCTTTATATTGCTATAATTACTCCAAAATACTTAATCAAATTAAAATCTTCAGACAGCACGATGAGGAATAGGCAAAAGTTTATTCCAGATTGCAAATAATCACAAAACAATTCTGAGAGAGCAGCTGGTCTCAAAGGTCTGATCCCATCAACAACACATCAGAATCAGTCTCGGAATCAGCAAAATCCCCTAAGAAAACCCCTTCTTTTATACTCTCTGGCGTCTCTAGACGCCACCTCTTTTTAATTTAGATATGACTCAGCAATTTCCCTTTAAATTCATGGTTAAGGCTATTTTGGCTCCGCCTACCTTATTTTGCATGTTTTTTCTATTTCCCATTATTTTCCTGATTTTCCCTCGGTGTGACATCATATTTCCTGTTGTGATGTGATTTTGTTCCTCCCCTAATGTGATCTCATACTTCCTGGTGTTTATTTTCCCCTTATTTTCAGGCGTTTTGGGGAGTTGTTATAAAAAAAAATAGGCGCTTGTTTATAAGCGCCATCTCCCGCGTTATTTTATCATTTCTGACTTTGCTTTGTGTGAACCGGTCAATTGGAGTGTACTGTGAGCGGCTTTTCTGATTTATTCACCATGTGTAAGTACCTTTTAATTTTCCTTTCTTATTTTATTTAATCAAGCTAAACAAGCTATCTTATTTTATCTAGCAAACTGGTAGCATATTGTCAAGGTTACTGTCTTATTACTTTAATTAGCATTGTTAGCAATATTCACACTGACCATCTATTTAGAT
>JAQMYF010000007.1:2743365-2754494 GCA_030014195.1 Neosilurus mollespiculum
GCTTGGAGTTGGAAATTATGGATAAAATGATGATATGGTTAAAATAATCACTTGCCTAATAATTGTGCACACAGTGTAGAGTCTGAATGGGCCATGTTCTGTGTCTCCATTATTGAGGCGGCAGACCAGAGCTGTGGCCGGAAGGTCATCAGTGCCTGTCGTGGGGGCAACCCCCGAACCAGGCTGTCAAGCTAAAGAAGGAGTCCTATCAGGTCCTTTTGGCCTGTGGGACTCTCGAGGCAACGGACAGGTATCGACAGGGCAAATGTGATGCAGCCTGGGCTGTTGCTGATCTCGGGTGTGGGAAGAGTTCGGTGAGGGCCTGGAAAAAGACTATTGATAATATATAATTTGATGATGCTGCCATTGGAGTATCATGATAATGCCTAAAGCTAGGGCTGGGTGATATGACCTAAAAAATAAGATTTAAGGAATAGGGATATTTCTGATAAATCATGATACATGCAGTATTCTGTTATCGTACGATATAAATCATTATATCATGATACAATAATGAATCGATATATCACCCAGGCCTACCATATAAGCCTAATGTCGAATTCAGAACTGCTTCTAGATACAAAATCATTAAACTCTATAAACCTCAACAAGTTCTTTTTCCTGGATCTGTTTACAGCCACTGCTTGTTTTCACAAAACATATAAACAGCACTTGATGCTGACGCGTCATTCTTACGCTGCAGCCAACAGTCTGCTAAAAGCTAACTTACCATTCACTTCAGAAACCTTTCACATGTTTACGGCTTTCCCATCACCATCAACTCCGTAACAGATCCTTAGACTGTATCTTTAAGATATTTTTGGTGAAACTTAATATTTAGTAAGTGTCTGAAAATAAGTAGAAAAAAATTTAACAGACCAGAAAAGGCATTCCCTTGTGACTCATCGCTTGTATATAAAGAACTATGCGATGATGTTTGTTAATCAGATCACTGAAGTAATGTTTAGCTCTGCAAACAACATGACCTTCCAGAAACAGAGGAAACATTACTGGACAACATATAAAATAGTACTTAACCCAAACATCCTGTTTTTTCCCACAGTAAATGAGAAATAAAATGAAGAAAGCAGACAGAAAACCAACAACTAAAATCAACCTAGTAGTTAATCTGAAGTCGCCCAGATGTGTAACAACTCTGTAAATGTTAAAAGGCAACAAGGTGAGGCTAGCAGCTAGCGCTGATCTCTACTGAAGTCTCCATTCCATTCAGTGAAAAGGTGATTGTGTTGGAGTTTACTTGTGTCTATTCACATCTTCAAGAGAATTCTGACAATGTAATGTTTGTAATTTTGATTTCACTGCAGAGTCATGAAAATATGCTTTCCTTACCCTCCTCTCTGCCTCTACTCCACTTCACTGTAGAAAATACCTGGAAACCTAGATACAATCACCAAAAAATAACACTTTATTGATTTCAGATGGGGGCAGTGGTGGCCCGGTGGTAGGGTGCTGGATTACTGATCCCAAGGTTGGGGGTTCATGCCCCACTATCACCGGGTTGTCACTGCTGTCCCCCCAGTGCACCTAACTGGGTTATTGAAGGGCGGCCATGTCTCTCACTGTCTGGTGAAAGGCATGTAAAAGAACCATTGCTGATTTTCATAAATAGTAGGTTAGCCATAGCGTGTTTCTGCCTTGCGATGGCCTGGCGAGCTGTCCAGGGTGTACTCTGCCCTCGCTCGAGTCAGCTGAGATGGGTGCCAGCCCCTAATTAGGAATAAGCAGTTCAGAAAATGAATGAATGAATGATTTCAGATGGGGTGGCACCGTGTGTAGTGGTTAGCATGTCCACTTTACAGCCTGAAGGTTCTGGGTTCAATTCCTGGGCTCGGGACATTTCTGTGTGGACTTTGCATGTTCTCCTCCATGCATGCATGGGTTTCCTCCAGCTACTTTGGCTTTCTTCCACAGTCCAAAGACATGCACAGTAGGCTAATTGGCTGTTCCAAATGAACCCAAGGTGTGAGTGTGAATCTCTCACTTATTTGCCAAACTGTTTCATCCTACTCAGGTCGGATAGGCTGATGCCTATCTCAGCCAACACTGGGTGAAGGCATACACCCTGGACTGCTCGCCAGACCATTGCAAGGCCAACACACACACATTCACACTCACACCTAGGGTCAATCTGGAACAACAAATTAGCCTAATGTGCACGTTACAAATTAGCCAAATGTGCAGGAAACCGGAGTACCTGGAGGGAACCCACACAAGCACAGGGAGATCATACAAACTCTACACAGAAACACCCGAGCCAAGGACCTTCATGCTGTGAGGTGGATTTGCTAACCATTACGCCACCGTGCCACACGATTGTTATACACACTGTATATAACACAAATATCGTGAATTGACATGTTGTGAGTTGGCAGTGCAGTGAATTGCCCAGATCCCTTTAAGAATATTGAGACATTCTGAAAGTCTCGTGGTGATATGCAACTCAGTTTTTGAATTATTCTGCTGAAGCCGGCAGATTGGAAGCAGGCAGACGAAAACGAGAACGTCGATAAAATTAGGGAAGTCCGCCCCATCTGCCCTGGTGATTACTGTGTTGCAGCAAGTAACTGGACAGGAGAAGGAGATGGGGAAAAATTTCATATCATACCTTGACAATTGTGTGTACAACTTAACAATGTTGCTCCTTTGTAGGTGCACATGTAAACACATTCTCTGTGTATAGCATATCTGAAATGTGTGAAAGGCGAGCGTGATTATAACAATACAAGTAGATCACTTTTTTCACTTGCTAAAAACTAGGCAGTGTACCACCTTCGTTATATTCAAATGTTTATGTATATAGCCATAATGTATATAGCTATCATAAAGATAATGTAGCGGAACACATTAGCTGAAAACCCATGCAAGCTTGCAAGCAAACAAAGAATGAGAGGGCAGGAAAGGCACATTAGACCCCTGGCACATACCCTCACTCGCGCAAGCCCTTTTTTTGCTTCATGCATGTACAGAATGAGATCAGCAACTCTTTCTACTGCTTATAGACACAAAGCCGGATCGCAGTGCAGCACTCGGCTTTGTGGGGCCGGTGGTGTATGGGTTAGGGTACTGGGCTCATGATCGAGAGGTTGTGGGTTCAAATCGCCTGGGCAAGGTCTTAACCACAAGTGTGCCTCTGTCCACCCCGGAGTATAAATGGGTACCAGTAAAAACACTGGGAAGGTAACCTGTATTGCTGACTAGCATCCCATCCAGGAGGAGTTGAACTCCTAGTCGCTTCATGCTGTGGAATACGGGATAAGTTCCGGACTGATGAGCCAGTAGGCTCGGGTATAAAAATCTCAACAGACTACCCCTTTGTGTTGCAGCGGTGTAATCATGGTGATTCAGGGATTTTATATATATATATATATATATATATATATATTTATATGTATACACTCCCTCACACTCACTTATTTGCCGGACCGCTTAATCCTATAAGGATCGCGGGGAGGCTAGAGCCAAAACTGGGCAAAGGCGGGGTACACCCTGAACAGTTCGCTAGACCATCACAGTGCCAAACATAAACACACAACCACTCACACTCACTCACTCGCAGGGAGGAAACCCATGCAAGCATGGGGAGAACTCCATACAGATACGCTCAAGCCCAGGACTTGAACTCAGAACCTTCTTGCGGTATATATACATATATTTATATAATCCCTGAATCACCATGATTACACCGCTGCAACACAAAGGGGTAGCCAGCAACACAGCAGAGTAAGATAAAGTCTGTGGGCATTTATACCAGAGCCTATTGGCTCATTGTGTGTGTGTGTGTGTGTGTGTGTGTGTGTGTAAAATCATTCATTCATTCATTCATTCATTTTCTAAGCCGCTTAATCCGAATTAGGTTCGAGTGGAGGCTGGTGTCCATCTCAGCTGAGGGCGGTTACATCCTGGACAGCTCGCCAGGCCATCGTAAGGCCAACACACACACACAACCATTCACACACACTCTCACACCTAGGGGTGATTTGGAACAGCCAATTAGTATTAGCACTATTGTGCATGTTTTTGGACTGTGGGAGAAAACCAGAGTACCCAGAGGAAACCCACACAAGCAAGGGGAGAACATATAAACTACACACAGAAATGCCCGAGCCCAGGAATTGAACCTGGGACCTCCTTGCCATGAGGCTGTGCTAACCACTGTGCCACCGTGCTGCCTTTAGTGAAATAATTAAAGTAGAAAATAACATATAGAGTTGTGAACCAAATTAAACATTTATTAAAAGGCTGATGTTAATGAATGCCTTGTTTATATTATCATGCTGCAAATGTGTACTCATGTCATCATAGATATTGTGTATTGAGTATCATTAAAACCGTAGTGAAGCTTTGGATGGACAGAATGCTGGATGAAGAGTACCTCATAGAACAGGTTGGCGTCCTCCACCGTTCTCTGAATCGAGGGGTTAAGCAGTGCTGGAGTTCCTCTCTTCACTCTATAGGCTGATGGGTACAGCACTGAGAAGGAGAAGATGATAAGTCATGGTGTGCTCACTGTACCGATCCTTAATGCACCTCAAACCTGAACATGTAAACCATATGCGTGAGCGGACAGAACGGCTGCAGGAAATATACAACCGCTTGCGGCTGGCGGCAGTCAGGTTCGACTAGGATATGCCTCATCTGCTCTCAGGTCACTACACGCTTCTCATGATTCACAGATGAGTCCGTTACAAAGATTTCAAAGCAAACAGGCATCTGCATGGCAGACGTCTAAGTGCTATGTCTGCTCTTCATCAACTGTACAGGCACTGATGTTACCACAGCTTTAGCTGCTAGAACGTACATTGTTATATATTTATCCTGAATAGTTTTCTGCTTCATGCATTCTATAATTGCTTTAAGACACATTTCTGGGTTTTTTTTTTTTTTTTTTTGTATTCCCAGTTAATCATTTCCAAACTGGGGCTTTAAAGAGAGTTACTTGCAAATCAATCTGGTAGCCATAGATCTTCACTTTCAAGTCCGACTCTTTGTACTTATGTTCCATTTCCCTTTATTAGAGTCCATGCCTGTTTAATCCCCGTAACTAAACTCAAATCAGGTTTTTATATAGGAATTACACCAGATCTTCTGACATAATCTTTACCAGAAGGACTGAAAGCAATGCTACAAGTTTGAATAGTGGATGTGGTTTTGCAGCTGAAATTAAACTTAGCACTCAGTACAAGCTAATTATGCTTGCTTGGAGCATTTTTACAGACACAAGCAAATATTTCAGATTCTTTACTTGTAACTCAACAGCTGGTTGGATTCATTATTATGTTCCCGATCCTTTCTTCCCTCCTCTTCCATGAAACAATGACAATGAGTCATGAAGTCAAGGCTACTCACCCTGCAACTCTCCTAAAATCACACACATCATTTTCATGGCTGTTTACACTCGCTAATATAAATATGTAGAATTTTATTATGAGATTTGCAAGCAAGCCGACATCATGTACAAGCCATGTTATTTTCCTCGAATTTCTCCCCTTTTTCCCAGTGAATTCCCAGCCACTAGCTAGACCTTCCTGATCACATAACACCAATCAGGGAAGGTGAATGTCCTCCCGACGAAACACATAATTTTATCCAGGCCAGCTCATCCTTCGCAGAATCTAATCCAGTGGTGTCCGATCCCATTCCTGGAAATTTACCTTCCTGAAAAGCCTCACTCGAACCCTAATCATGCCCCCCTGACCATAAAATCATCTTATTAAGACTTAAGACTTAAGACTTTGAAATGAAGACAGGTCTAATTAGGGTTGGAGCTAAAGTCTTCAGGAAGGTAGAACTTTAGGAACAGGGTTGGGCAGCCAGATTCAATCAACTGTTCTAGTGTACATAGAGTAAGAAAAAGGAAAAAAAGAGTCCCTGCTTTTTGTAAGCATGCTTCTATTCTGCTAGCTATCAGGATACTCACAGTACAGGAAAATCCCTTCAATACCAATCTTAAACCTTTTCTTCATCTCTGTGTTTTATGTGAAATTTTTGAATACGATATTCCTGATATATTATTTCAAGCCTGGTTCTAGCCCATTACTTGTGGGTCATTCTCTGAAACTGGTACCATAAAGTGTGACATTCACAATCCCCAAATTTCAATGTAGTCCATCTTATTTCCCTCTATATGTGATCCATCACAGCAAAGTGGGTATTAAGTGGGAAATTAATTAAATATTTTGCTGAAATTTAAACAAAATTTTTCTCCAAAGTTGCTTAAAACGCTGAAAATTCCTGGCAGATTTTAGTTAGTTACTCCAAAACTAGTAAAATATGATAGAAAATCTGGTTACAAAATGGTAACAATAACTCAAAATTAATAATTTCCCACTTAATACCCACTTTGCTGTGATGGGTCATATACTGACTATAAATTCATGAACCATTGTTACAATGCACATACCTGCACTTAATAATAGAAAATAATATAGAAATAAATCCTTATGGAGCACCAAATTCATCTGCAAATTCATTCACGTATGGACACCAACTTCATCCCATTTTTTTTTTGTGAATAAATTAATTAGCGCTTGACTACATGTGAAATAAATCCACTTCAGGAGGAACTCGATTGTATAGTGAACGTCGTAACATGGAACCTCACCTCTCACAGGAAAAATGGGTCGGTTCTGTATGTAACTGGCTAGGACACCACTGGTTACAGGTAAATGTAAATTGATGTGTGATTCTCAGTCCACAGAGTAAGAACAACAGGTATTTCTACTTTGGATATGAATTTTAATGCACAATCTCTATTGCATTCAAATCTATAATATCTATAAGATCTCTATAGGCCCTACTATTTGCACTTTGAGTTGATACTTCGGTGATAGCATGGCATGAAACAGGAACAAAAAGTCACAATTTTTTGTCCACACACTGCAACCAATTTTGCAGAAAAATAGCTCTCTATATTTTTTTTTTTGCTGGATGTATCCCAATTATTTTGTCTGACATGTTTTATGTGTCCATGTGGTATGTTTTAAGCAGGGATTGCTCCGTTGATTCTTTATAGATATTGAAAAATATTAGGTTCAAAATGTGAATCATTAAACTTGACCCAGAGAATGACCCATATATAACCAGACAAAAAGAAAACAGATCAGTTGAAATTTTAAATGCAGCTTCCTTGAGACACTATCTTCAATTTCCAATTACAGTTAATGAACTATGACCTAGCAGGTCACTGCATTGTTGTGGATTTATTACCTCCATCAGTGAAGTAATATTTACACCTATGTGAATTTTTTTTTTAGAGTGGGGTGTGGTACAAGTAACAAACCATTACTTTTTGGAGGTGATCCGTGCATAGGATCACGTACATAAAGTTCCTGAAATCCTGAAAAATGCTTATGCCTTAATGCCTTCTCTTTAGTATACGCCAAAATGTTCATCAGACACCCACTGGGGGAAGACATTTCCTTATAAATTTGCCAAGTTATAACAATCTATTTGTGTCTATTTGTTTCCCCTCTAGTTTTAAAAAAAACACAGTGGAATATTGACGGCCACTTGGGAAATCCCCACAATGATTTCTCTTAAAATATTTTAAATACTTTAAATTTTAAATATTTTAAAAACCTTAGGTGGTTGGGGTGCCATGTTGCATCATGGGTACATAGGAGGTGGTACCACTTTTAAATTGCAGGCAGGTGCATTTGGGGCTACCTTGGCTATGTCTGCTATTGCCAAAGGTTTCCCGATTGGCTGCCATATAGCATTTTAAGATCACTGTTGTTTATAAATGAATAAATTAGCTTAGTATTAAGCGATCTCAAACAATGTGATCTCCAAACACTCTGTTGAACCACTTGGTATCTTCCAGACCTCAGCAATAAAAGGTCCTGTCTAACTACAATGACCTTATAATACTAATATACCCAATATACAACAAACAATTTAAAGTAGTGGATACTGATTATTGGTTCCCAAGTTTTTTTGTAAGTAGTTTTAAATTTGGGTTTAAAGTACACTATGAAGGATAACTGATGAATATGAGCCTTGTGACAAGAGCTTGAAAGTGTCTTTCCTTCCAGAGTTTAATATCCAGCAGGCAAATCTGTGTCTTTCTATGGCTTTTAGCCCAATGTCACTTCCAGGTCAGCTCATTAAAACTCAGTAAAGACATGAAGGCAGAAATGTACTTTGTCACTGCTGTGTTCCTTTGCTGTTTCTACCTCATTGTACTTTCTACTTTATTTCTCCTGAGTAAGTTGTTATATTCGAGTAAGTATTTATTTTATATCTATTGCCTTACCGCTTACTCTAATGGCATTTCCAAACCCTAGACATGTACAGGTATATCAGTTATATGTAAGAATTATTCACCTTAGGCTCGAAGGATTTTGCTATTCAAGACTATTCAGTTCAGTGATTCACCAGGCTTGAGGTGAATAATTGTTTTTTTATATACTAAACAGGAATCTAAAAAGTAAACTAAAATTGGGTTATTCCTATTTATTTATTTATTTATTTATTTGTTTGTTTCTTTGTTTGTTTATTGATTTATTTATTTATGTGCTTATGTGTTTATGTGTTTATGTATGTATGTATGTATGTATTTATTTATTTATTTCTTCTTCTTCTTCTCTTCTTCTTCTTCCTCTTCTTCTTCTTCTTCTTCTTTATTTATTTATTTATTTATTTAATTTTATTTAATTTAATTTTATTTTATTTCATTTTATTTATTTATTTATTTATTTATTTATTTAACCATTACAGAGGCAGGTCTGCTGAGTTCCACACATTCCCAGCAGATCATAAGTGCTGTGCAGCTAACAGTGTGATTTACACTTAATAATAGTTCAAGTATACACTACACAGAAACACACACACACACACACATATACACACACACACACACACACACACACACTCAGTCAAAAACAAAATACCATCAAAAATACTCACCATCACACACACACACAAAACTAAATCGACATGTTTATGGTTAATTTTTCCAGTTAAAAAAACAACAACAAAAACAAAAATACAACAATGACGTTGCATGCTTCAAGTGGCAGTGACAAACTGTGAGCGTCCATCGTTGTAAATCAAGTATTATTCAGTCAAAAGATTTCCTCATTTCTGATTAGTGGAAAGCCATACAATTATGCTTGGTACTGCATTTTTGTCATGGGATAAGATGTTTATGTCATATAGATAAATTATATTATAGGATTAACACAATCAACATAGTAACATGAACATCTACTTCAAAAATATTTTAAATGAATTATAAAGCAATGAGACAATTCAGTTTTTGTATGAAATGGGAAATTATTCGGTCTCTGGAGGTGTTATCCTCTAATATACACCCGACACAACCCCAGAACTGAACAATTCTCTATATCATACTTTGCCTCATTCAATAATTACTTATTAAGCCTGTGATAGTGGACCAATAATACTGTGCTGTACCATTATAGTATATACCAAAAAAGGCTTATCTTATCTTTTCAGTCTGGTATGAAAAAATGATGGTGGGGCTGATTCTGTGTACCCCAGAGAACAGATTAATGCAGCTCTATGAGGTACTAAAGAAAGATTTGATGGATTGTTTACTCTATTAGATAGATAGAATAGATAAACACACATTATCCAGTGGCTTGGGTCTTTCTGTGTGTGTTGGCCCAATGATGATCTGGCGAGCTGTTCAGGGTGCTCCACACCTTCACCTGGTGCTGGCTGAGATAGGCTCCAGCCTCCCCGTGACTATAATTGTAGGTGTAATCGGTTCTGCAGTTGATTGACTGAGTATAGCAGTTCTATAACCTTCCTGCCTCTTTTTCTCTCAGTAGGTAAACATATCCATTTAAAGACTTCATATACAAAAAAGTCTTATTAGGCTTTTATGACCATGTTCACAAAGTTCACTTTAATTCCATTAAAAGGTTTATTCACTAAATGAAATGTATAATTTTTCCAAAATGTAACTTTCAAAGTCATTTCAATCAAAATATACAAACTAGAGTTAGAAGTTTTTGCGTCTGAAGTCTTTATTTTCAGTTTGGAAACTGCAGTGATGTTTCCACTAAAATATAAAAAAATCTACACTCTTGTTTTGCTACGATTCATACAGACAGTCCATGGGCTGAGAGTTAACTGATCCATTTTGTAAAAAGTGGAAATAAGAGGAGATAGGTGGAGATAAGTGGACAAAGATGGAGATAAGGAGATAAATAGGGATAGGTGGAGACAGGTAGAGATAAGTGGAGATAGGCAGAGACAGGTGGAGATAAGTGGAGATAGGTGGAAATAGGTAGAGACAGGTGGAGATAAGTGGAGATAAGTAGAGATAGATGGATATAAGTTGCGAAAGGTGGACAAAAGTGGAAATAAGTAGAGATAGGTGGATATGAGTGGCGAAAGATAGAGAAAAGTGGAGATAAGTAGAGTGGGGTGGATATGAGTGGCGAAAGGTGGAAATAAGTGGAGATAGGTGAAGATTGTGGAGATAGGTGAAGATAGTGGAGATAAGTGGGGATAGGTGGGGATAAGAGGATATAGGTGGAGATAAGTGGAGATAAGTGGGGATAGGTGGGGATAGGTGGGGATAAGAGGATATAGGTGGAGATAAGTGGGGATAGGTGGAGATAAGTGTATATAGGTGGAGATAAGTGAAGATAGGTGGAGATAAGTGGAGATAAGTATGGATAGGTGGGGATAAGAGGATATAGGTGGAGATAAGTGGAGATAGGTGGAGATAAGTGTATATAGGTGGAGATAAGTGGGGATAGGTGGAGATAGGTGAAGATATGTGGGGATAAGAAGATATAGGTGGAGATAAGTATAAATAAGTGAGGATAGGTGGAGATAGGTAAAGATAAGTGGACATAAGTGAAGATAGGTGGGGATAAGAGGATATAGGTGGAGATAAGTGTAGATAGGTGGAGATAAGTGAAGATAGGTGGAGATAGGTGGAGATAGGTGAAGATAGGTGAAGATATGTGGAGATAGGTGAAGATAGGTGAAGATATGTGGAGATAAGAGGATATAGGTGGGGATAAGTGAAGATAGGTGGGGATAGGTGGGGATAGGTGAAGATAGGTGAAGATATGTGGAGATAAGAGGATATAGGTGGGGATAAGTGAAGATAGGTGGGGATAGGT
>JAQMYF010000007.1:2763124-2773188 GCA_030014195.1 Neosilurus mollespiculum
GGTGGGGATAGGTGGGGATAGGTGAAGATAGGGGAAGATATGTGGAGATAAGAGGATATAGGTGGGGATAAGTGAAGATAGGTGGGGATAGGTGGGGATAGGTGGGAATAAGTGGAGATAAGTGGGGATAGGTGGAAATAAGTGAAGATAGTTGGAGATAGGTGGAGATAGGTGAAGATAGGTGGAGATAAGTGGAGATAAGTGAAGATAGGTGGGGATAAGAGGATATAGGTGGAGATAAGTGGAGATAGGGCGAGATAAGAGTATATAGGTGGAGATAAGTAAAGATAGGTGGGGATAAGAGGATATAGGTGGAGATAAGTGAAGATAGGTGGAGATAGGTGGAGATAAGTGGAGATAGGTGAAGATAGGTGGAGATAGGTGGAGATAAGTGGAAATAGGTGGAGGTCCAGTTAATTTTCAGCCCTTGAGTTATTTCTGACATTCTCACAAGTAATATCTTGTTCTTCATGTCTAATGTTTCCTAACAGCCATTTAGACACACTGGGGAACAGACTGGCTCCAGACGGTGTGTTTATGTGGGACACTGGAACATTTATGGAAGCGGTTTGGATTCCAAAGAAGTAGGAAGACCTTTTTTTTCTTATTTGGATCCTACATTTAGGAAAAACAGAACAATTCAAGGTTCTGGTTATAAAAAAAGGAGGAGAGGACAAAAAAGAAAAAAGAAAAAAAAAAGAAAAAAGATAGAAAGAAAAAGACAGAAAGAAATGAAGAAAAGACAAAAGAAAGAAAAGAAGGAAGAAGATCTGTTTTGGACCTGATTAATACCATCAGTAGTTTATAAATTAAATTTCAAACTTTATTCTGTAGAAATTAACTTTTTCTTTTAACCCCTTTGAAGATCAGAAAAAATAAAATCCATGCATTAAAAATAAAATGATAAAATCTTTTTAATTCCAATCTAATTTTATTTTAATTTTTATATTGTACATTGGCTCCATCATTCCTAGTGCTGTTTATTTTTACCTCTCCTCCAGTGCAGTGCAGCAGAGATGGACAGATGGCAGAGGATTAAAGATAAAATCACGAGGGTCAGCGTGGTCTCCATGATCTCTGAGCTTTTATTCTACTGTCACTAACATCGAGTGCAGCGAACTGAACACAAATGATCAACATCTCTCTCTCTCTCTCTCTCTCTCTCTCTCTCTCTCTCTCTCTCTCTCTCACACACACACACACACACACACACACACACACACACACCAAACTGCCAACTCCATCCTCCTCTTGGCGGAATCTCTCCTCCTCTTCCTTCTCTCTCTCTTTCTCTCTCTCCTATTCCTTCTCTTTCACGCTTTCTTCCTTATCTCTCTCTGCCTTCTCACTCTTTCTCTTTCTTTCTCTCTTCCTTCTCTCTCTTTCTCATTCTTCTTTCTCTCTCTCTTTCTCTCTCCTATTGCTTCTCTTTCTCTGTATCTCACTCTTTCTTCCTTCTCTCTCTCTCTATATATATATTCCTTTTCTCTCTTCCTTCTCTTCTCTTTTCTCTCTCTCTCTCTCTCTCTCTCTCTCTCTCTCTGCCCCCCTCTCTCTCTCTCTTTCTGACAGTGAAATGAATGTTGTGCAGAGCGCAGATGGAGGGTGACATTCATCTGGAAGTCATCATGACATTGAGACGGTCTGCTTACTTTTCTAATTGACTGAAAATTCACATCGCAGCAATTACCTCCAGGTCCTTCAATGACTCGAGCCTCATTATGTTTTACATTTATCCAAAGTGAAACTCAAGTACACAAACAAACACATGGCTTTATTCAAGATCCCGAAAAACTTTCAGCATCCAGAAACATGAGCTGCCCCTCTGCCCTATTATCCATTTAATTATCAGAATAAAATGCAGTAAAAACCACACTCAGAGTGTTTGGGCTTTATTTCCAGCACATCAGTGGCAGCGGTAGTGTTTCTCTTACTGAGTAACTCTACACACCTGCCAGACTTACTGTTACAAATATGATAAAAACATCAGTTAGGTTCCAGATAACTGTTATATGAACCAGTCTTGGCTTAAAGACGTCCAAGAGCTGACGGAGCTTTAGGAATTTAAAGTTCTCTATTTTCATTGGCTCAGTCGTGGTGAGAAGGAACTCAGAGTTCCACAGAAACAGGATGAAACACACACACACACACGCGCACGCACGCACACACACACGCGCGCACACACATATGCACACACACAATGAGCTGCAATAACTGAAAATACCCAAGCATACCCTTTGCAGTCAAATTCTTCTTCTTCTTCTTCTTCTTTAGAGAAATCAGCATTAAACAAAAGATCTTCATGATGATGGATATTTATAACCCAATCCCTGAGTCAATATGGCACAATATGGCACCAGAGCAGTTCGAGGACTCGTAATTCAGAAATAATCATATGGCAGGTGGTGCATGAATTAATATTAATAATGGAAGTGGTGCTACAAACACAGGAATATAACCTGGCCTCCAGCACTGAGCACTTCAGACATGAATGCAGCGTTCAGCCCCTAATACGCTGGTGTTGGTGTTCATTCAGAACAGATGTTTATAAAAAAAATGCACTCCAGAAAGATTTATGAGCTGCAAGTGGCACCAGGCTTGTAGTTTGCAACACAAATATGAACAAGAGCTAAGTTTTCTGCATTATCAGTTTGGATATTTATTGATGGTAATTGATCCGCATTGCTTGCTGTCTTAAAGTAACTGATTTCTAGTACAGAGGCATCATTCACTCATCCATTCATTCAATCATTCAATCATTTGAATAATAAACCTACCAGGGTCATAAAATCGTGAGAGGGTTCCAGTTCTGGGAGTTTCTGTGTGTGGTTTGCTTGTTGACCCCATGCTGACATGGGTTTCCTCCTGGTGCTCCAGTTTCCTCCCACAGTCCAAAGACATGCAAAGATATGTGTGTGTTGTCCTGCAATGGACTGGCAAGCTGTTCGGGTTGTACCTCGACTTGGGGCAGAGTCGGTTGGGATAGGCTCCAGCCTCCCCACAACCCTAGTAGGGTTACACTAGAGGTGCGATAGAAGATGCAAATAGATTTTTTTGCGATGTTTTGCGACTTCACAAGCAACTCCACATACCCAGGTATATATTGCTCAAAAGTCATGAGAACGTCATGTGAAAAGTTTTGTGACTGATTTGTGAGAAATTTGTTATGCTTTGCGGATGCTTGGCAAAAAAGCCAATCTCCGGTCGCGTTGTGTTCACTTTTTGTTCTTACATCATTCACTTTTTATTTATTTTTAAATAAATAACAACGTTAACGTTATTAGCATAAACAAAATGTGAATACACAGAATATGGCAAATGCCAGCAAGTCTTAAACTTTTGCTTTCACGTTGTCGCTTTTCCTTGCGAATAAAAAATGAATAATTTGAGAGCAAAACGACAACTTTGCGACCTTCTCACGACATGTGCGTACTGTTTGAGAAGCACCTTGTTTTGTGACATTCGTAAAAATTTCAAACATGTTTGAACTTTTTTGCGATGAGTTCATGAACCAGGCGTCCAAAATGCGTTGCCGCAAATGTCGTGCAACAAATTTGAGAATGAAATGCGACAGCCGCAAATTGCTATTCACGTCAGTCACTTTTCTATCGCACCACTAGTGTGATCACCCATAAGCAGTTTAGCAAATGATTGAATGAATAAGTGAATTGATGAAAAAAAGTCGTCCAGATCTGTTTAGTAAACTACACATGATTTAATATCATCTTTATGATTACTATACACCGAAAGGAGTTCTTCACTGTCCTGTAGTAGATAGAATCATCAACACCCTGAAGAAGCACGTCCAGATCACAAAAGCTTGTGCACCAGAGTACTCTTACCTGGAATTCACATTCAGCTCAATTTATAGTCATATAAAATAAGTACATTCTGTCATACTGTACATATAGGGTTTTCACCACAATCACTGTACAAACTGTGAACAGGAGAAGAACCTCATGCCAACTGTTAAGCATAGTAGTGGAAATGTTATGGTTTGGGGTTGCTACACTGCCTCAGGGACTGGGCAGTGTTCTGCGTCATATTAGAGTGAGTGTTTGAAAATAAATTGAAGACATCTGTCCAAAAATTGAAGGTATGGAGGTGGACCTTTCAACAGTATGATGATCCTAAGCACATTAGCAAATCCACCAAGGAATGGCTGAAAAAGAAGAAATGGAGGTATGGAGGTATGTTGGTATGGGATGGTCAAATCAAAGCCCAGATTTTGATCCCTACTGAAATTTTGTGGGTGTTTAAAGGGCAGCATATACAAGACATCCCCAAAATGTCTTGCAGCTGTGCTCAGAGGGGGGATACTAGATTCAAATGTGTACTTACTTTCTCTACAGAAGAATATTATATCTTTTTTTATTTTTGTGAAATGAATGATTGAAGAAGCTCGTTTTCTTTATGGTTTTGTTCAAGTATATAATTTAAATTTTCGTGAAGCTCTGTATAAGAAGCTTCAGGTGTGTCGCCTGCTGCATGCTTATATAGAAACATGTACCAGAACTGCCCAGCATATAACAGATCGGTAACTGATGAAATCAATGTTTTATGGCAGATATCTACAGGGTGACCCAATAAAACCCTCCCATATTTCAAAGGTTACTGTAAAAAAAAAAAATCGTTAAAGAGAATTAAAATTTTTATTTCCTCACATGAAACTTCATTCAGTACAGTTTTTATACATCATGTTTTAAAGATCCTCCAAATGGGGGCTGTCATTGTCTTTACACTCTTGGAGGTGACTCCTGAAGGCTGCCATGGCTCGGCGGGTCATGTGGGGTGGAACAGTATACATTCGTGATTGAAAGAGTCCTAGTATTGGTCATCCTTACAGCATGAATTGTGTGCATGTAATACGTTTACATGATACAGACACTTTCTTTTTGTTTTTTTTAATATAAATGACCATAAAAAGCACAAAACTGGTAATTTAATCCATAGATTACTAATAGGGCTGAACTGTGGAGGTTAGCAGTTTCTCCCCGGAATTCACGTCAACGCGTTGGGCAAACCCAACAGTTCAAGCCCCTGCTAGTAATCCATGGGATAAAATTACCAGTTTAGTAACTCTGAGGACCAGAACGCTGCCAGAGATGTGCGTGACGGTAAATCCAAAATGGCTTATGCACCTAACTTTTTGCCAACTTGGCTTTCCTGTCCTCAGTTGGTTTAGGAACAAAAAGAAATGTTTTCTGTGATTTCTGCGCTTGTTGTTTGTGTAGTTTAGTACTGGCCGATAATGTGTTACGATGCACGGGATCAGTGATTAGGGGCAGTGGTGGCCCAGTGGTAGGGTGCTGGATTACTGATCCCAAGATCGGGGGTTCAAGAATCCCTACTATCAACGGTATATCACTGCTGTCCCCCCAGTGCAGCTAATTGGGTTATCAAATGCTGGCCATGTCTCTCACTGTCTGTGGTGAGAGGCATGTAAAAGAACCATTGCTGATCTTCGCATGTTTCTGTCCTGCGATGGTCTGGCGAGCTGCTTCGCCCAGAGTCGGCTGAGATGGGCGCCAGCGTGACCCTAATTAGGATTAAGCGGTTCAGAAAATGAATGAATGGGATCAGTGATGTAGCCCAGCTAATCCAACGAGTCTGGAAAAGTAACAAGTCTCTGAGAATGCCTAGAGCAGTAACACTCGGGCGCACTTTAAAATCGGCCATGGACTGATGTTGCCGGAAGGAACCGTGATCGTTTTAAACTAGTAACACTAATTCACCACAGGTACATTTTAAAGGAAGCACCACAAAAAACTCACAAGGATAAGGTCAGGGGAACGGGGCAGCCACCTAACATCTCCAAACAACGAGATCACTCGATGCAGAAACATTTCTCTTTCAGTGAACTTCCAGCTGTGTGTGTGCCGTAGCTCCATCTTACTCAAAGCAGACATCAACTTCTTCAACATCAAGGTGTTCAGGTTGGGGTTGGGCCCCCAATTGACCTTAACCCCACCTCTCCTGCCTCACTAAGTTTCATGACTGTAAACAATAAATAAAAACGGCATTGAATGACAATTCATGTGTGCAAATTATAATTTGATCATCTTTATTTTTTTTCATTTACCTTTTAAATATGGGAGGTTTTTTTGGGTCACCCTGTATTTACACGCCACGATTTCTGGTTATGTCTATTTTCGCCAGCAGGTGGCACTGGTACACCACATTTCTCTCTTTCCCCTGGCACATCGCCACACCAAATCTGCTTGCACTCGATTCATTTTTGAGCTCAGCAACAAATATAGAAAAACTCTCTAATGAAACTATGGAAAGTACTTTCCATGTTGTGTGAATTTAAATGCAGGTGGGCCCCCTTGTAAAGGCCCTCGATGTAATTGCCTGGGTAAACCTCAGATATGTAAATGGTCTTAGATTGCTGGCTTTGTGCGCTTGAATAGCCCTAATTGCTACATCGTGAGGCTGCATATCAAAGCAATGCTTTATCTGCTTTTAAAAGGAATGAAAGACAGAAAGACGGTAAACAGTGTCTAGCCTTCTAACTCTACCTGCAAAAGGGCTTGAGTCCATGACCCTGAAGTCATAACTGCTCTACAGCTCAATTTCTAAATCACAAGCTATGATTTCTGCACCCAATGTGGCAAAAAGTAAAAGTATCTGAAACTCAGCTGTGGTGTCAGTCTCAGCTGAAGCAGTCAGTAATGGAGATTACACATTGCTTGTAGCAGCACGGTTAATTGACGACTGTGAGGGAGCAGGGCTGTGACCAGGATGAACATTTACATGAGGTTCACAGCGTGAATAATCACTGGCAAACGAGCACTGCACAAATTTCATGTTTCTAAGAAAAAACTGCTGCTCCCTTCTTCCTTAACATGGAAAATAACCTCAATATACATTTTATTATAAAATTCTTGTTTGCATGTTTTGCATCCTGTTTTTTTTTTAATTATTATTATTTTTTTTAAATAAAAGTAACATGCAATGAAAGGAAATGAGCATTCAGACACTTCGATTATTATTATTATTATTATTATTATTATTATTATTAGTAGTAGTAGTAGTAGTAGTATTCATCAGTCATTCATTTTCTAAGCCACTTATTCCTAATTATGTTTGCGGGGAGGCTGGCGCCCATCTCATCCTGAACAGCTCACCAGAACATTGCAGGGCCAACACACACACAACCATTCACATTCACCCTCAGACCTAGGGTTATTTGGAACTACTGTGTATGTTTTTGGACTGCAGGAGGAAACCGGTGTATCCGGAGGAAACCCAAGCAAGCACGGAGAGAACGTGCAAACTCTTGCTGTGAGGCAGATGTGCTTAATATTATTATTATTATTATTATTATTATTATTATTATTATTATTATCATTATTATTATTATTATTATTATTATTATTATTATTATTATTATTATTATCATTATTATTAGTAGTATCACTCATCACTCATCCATTTTTCAAACCACTTAATCCTACGAGGGTCACAGGGAGGCTGGTGAAATGAACTGATATGTATAATTTATAAGTGTATTTCATTTTCATTCTTGTTTTTATCTTTGTCCAGCACTTTGATCAACTGTGGTTGTTGTAAAGCGTTTTATAATTAAAATTTGATTGATTGACTGATTGAAGCCCAAGCACCACCAAGCTGCCACTGTTGGGCCCTTGTGCAAAGCTCTTAACCCTATCTGCTCCAGGGATGCTGCCTGCATTTGCATCTTCCTGCACTCTGTTTTTACTTCACTCAACTCACTGTTGACTGATATTCCACTAGACAGCCACAGACGACTGAATACCTAACCAAATTAATGGAGTAGTTATAGTGATATTGTTTGAACTCAAGTAAATGACCAGGCTCCTTTAATATACGAACTGTGTTAAAAAAAAATAGAGTCCGAAGAACATCAATGCTATGACCAGAGTAGAAGATAAGAATACTGGCTGCTGATGCCAAAGCACTAAAGATCAAAATTAATACTTCTGATACAGCCTGATGCCTACAGATATTGCAGATAACTTCCTTTAACCACAGGTGCACAGAGACAGAGCGCTGAACTGCAGTAGATCAGTGGAGTTGTTAATGCAGATGAAAAGACAAGATGGATGGAAGTACAAACACACTGAACCATCTGCCTTTAGTACCTGGAAGATCTCTGGAGAGGCATGTTCAGCTACATGGTTTGCTCAAATATGCAGCCTGATCATTATGCCTGACATATAGTTTATTGGTGGTCGAAAGAATTAGCATTAGCTGCAGTAGCTACAAGATTACACCATGATTACATTACTAGTTTGACTATATTTTAAGCAGAGCGCCAGGCATTAAATTATATTTTTAAAATGTAGCGGTTCTCAGTATTTAAGTTCTTTTTCACAAAGTAGCATTAGAAGCAGTGAGACGCAACGCTTCTGACATGACCATTCCATATCATCTTAAATCAAACAAATCGTAATGTGAAAATATCATATCCATTGGCACTCAAATGCATCCATTAATCCGTCTATTTGCATCTGATTTATCCTACAAGGGTTACAGGGAGGCTGGAGCCTATCTCAGCCAACTCTGGGGGAAGGCAGGGTACAGCTCACCAGTCCATTGCAGGGCCAACACACACAAAACAATTCATGCTCACTGACACACCTAGGGGCAATTTGCAACAGCCGATTAGCCTAATGTGAAAGTTTTTGGACTGTCGGAGGAAAACCGACAGTGCCCAGAGGAAACACATGAAAGCATGGGGAAAAGCCACATGCAAACTCTACACAGAACTTGCTCAGCCCGGGGCTCGAACCCAGGACCTTCTTGCTGTGGGGCACATGTGCTAACCACCACACCACCGTGCCACACTGCATTCAAATTCAGTTAGTGCAGAATATGTATAGGTGAATATGGCTCAGCTTTCATGGACAACTCTGGAGAATACGGGTTTCTCTCTACAGGATCCTTTGTTATAAATAAAACCTTTTTTATTAGTGAAGGGGAAGAACAAAATGCTTTAAGTAAAACACTTAAACATAGATATATTTTAAAGAAATAGATTACTGTGATGGCCTGGCGAGCTGTCCAGGGTGTACCCACCCTCGCCCAGAGTCGGCTGAGATAGGTGAGAGCCTCCACGCAACCCTAATAGGATTAAGTGGATCAGAAAATGAATGAGTGAATGAGAAGTTAATTAGTGGTTAGCACTCTTACCTCACAACTCACACTTTAAGGCCTTGGGTTCGAGTTCCAGGCAAGAGTTCCTAGTGAAGTTTGCATGCTCTGCCCGTACTTGCATGAGTTTCCTCCAGGTGCTCTGGGTTCCTCCCACAGGCCAAGGTCATGAAGATTAGATTAATTGGCTACTCCAGATTGCACCTGGGTTGGCCCTGCAATGAACTGCTGAGCTGTTCAGTGTGTACCTTTCCCTGGTGTTCTTATCCCTGGGACTGGGCTAAACAGGATAAGTGGTAGAGATAATGGATGAATGAATGAATAAATTATGTCACGGAAGGGATGCTGCAAAACCAGATTCATTAATTATTGTTTCCAATAGATAAGGAATTTAGGTAGATTGAGCATGAATATGAGTACAAGGAAAACCAAGAATTTGAACTACAGCACAATGTGTTACGGCGATACTATGAACTGATAGACCCAAATGCAGGACAGAGACGATAAGATCAGGATAAGGTGCAAACACGGATCCTTTATTAGAAACACAGATAACGTGGAACATGAACACTCTATGAAATACGTCTGGATCGCGGTGCATATACTGATATACGTCTTCTCGCAATGACGGCACGAGCTCTCTCCGAGAATACGCAAGCACTCATTCAATGACGGCCCAAGTTCTCTCTCTGTGAATACACAGGCGCTCGTTCAATGACGGCCCAAGCTCTCTCTGTGAAGACGCAGACGCTCATTCGATGACGGCCCAAGACGATCTGACAACCGGGACAAGGTAAGCGGCCCCCTTTTATCCTCCAGTGGGGATGAGGAACAGGTGAGCTAATCAGAGCGGAGCCTGTAATCAGAAACACACGGGAGAGGAGAGAGCAGATCAAAACAGACAGACATGACTAAAGCCTTCGGCG
>JAQMYF010000007.1:2787913-2799917 GCA_030014195.1 Neosilurus mollespiculum
ATGCAGCTTTTGTTCATTTAGCTGTGACCTGGACAAGCTGCTTATTTGATTTTGTGCATGGTATCTCGGTGTACACACACACACACACACACACACACACACACACACACACACACACACACACACACACGCACACGCACATAAAACAAATAAATAAAACACATAAAAAGACAATCAGGCAGTAAAGAAGTCCACTTTCTTTAATCACGCTGAAGACTGAGCCACACAAAAAACACATTCGCCTGAACTAAAGCTCTATATCTGAGGCTTGTTCCTCAATATGTTCTCTTCTTCTCTAAGTTTAACTCCTGAGTTGCCCGCCAGTTAGCACCCCTGCCCATAAGAGAACACAAACTATTATAAATTGGTGTAATTGAATTTGTAGAATTTTGTAGAATAGTAGCCATATAAGCCGTATTTGGAGGTTGCTGCAGCTGCAATATACTTCTTATTTACTCAGCAGCTGTTTGTTTACACACCGCAAGGTAGTGGCTTGCACATTCACCTCACAGCAAGAAGATCCTGGGTTTGAGTCCCGGGCTCGACATTTCCTCTGGGTCCTCCTGTTTCCTCCATCAGTACATTAGGCTATTCCAAATTGCCCCTAAGTGTGAGTGTGAGTGTGGATGGTTGTGTGTGTGTTGGGCCTACGATGGACTGGCGAGCTGTTCAGGGTATTCCCTGGCTTTGTCCACTGTCGGCTGAGATAGACTCCAGCCTCCCCGTGACACTAATAGGATTAAGCAGTTCAGCTAATGAATCAGTGAATATTGAAAAGGAAAAGGAAAAATCACACGTGCTCGGTTTTAGATACCCCTCCCCCTCTTAGAACTGATCTTACCTCACCAGGATCCTGGGAAGAGAAAGGAGCACTGCACACACGGGCGCATGGTCAACAATTGCTTTGATTTATTCGGACAAAGGCAAGTTTTATACAGTAATTCGGGTACCCCAGCCCGTCAGTTCAAAGGAAGGGCTACATGCAGTTCACACAGGATAGAGATGACTAGAGGGCATCGGTGGAGGCGTGGCTAGTTAGAAGGCGTTCATCTGCGCAGGCGCTGGATCTCTGATGTCTACACGTGAACCTTTACTTACGGAAAGGAAAAAAAAAGAAAAGAAAAGAAATAGCGTGGGCCCAACATTTCCTAACAGGAGTAGCCGAACCATGTCAATCCACCCTGATATTCTGAGGTTCAAAATTATCCATGAATAATATCCGCAATATAAAGAGCATTTTAGTGACGGAGAACGAGTGACTGGAGTATAATGGAATTTCATCTGCATTTATTCACACTCTTGCAAAACTCTCTCCTCATTCAAAATTAATAAATCTCTGTGACCGCATTGTTGCAGAGGCTGCTGGATCCCACAATGTGTAGGTCTCACCTTGCTGCTCATTTCCACTCACACACACACACACACACACACACACACACACACACACACACACACACACACACACACACACACACACACACTCTCTCTCTCTCTAACTTCTGATTAACATTCTAAATCCATTTCGACCTCGGATACATTAATTCATTGGCCTTTCCTTTAATAAGGGATGATTAGCTTCACAATGACTTTATAATCTCTAGGCTGGTTCTGTCGGAAGCTGTTAATAACAGCCCGTGCAATATACAGGCCGCACATCGTACCATCTAAAGTGTTGGAGAACTCAAGCAACCCCGACGCAACCTCTGTGTACCTACTTATAGGGTATCATCAGCCCTCGATGTCCAGCGGCGATGGACTTTAAGCCATGGGGATAACATGGAAATAATGAACGCAATAATGAGAAAGCTATATCATCATCCCGAGTTACAGCACAGGACAAAGTGCTGGAGGAAAAGAAAAGAAAAAAAGCAGAGAGATGTATATTCATATGCTGCCACGTTTCCCAACTGAAATTGATTTCATAGTGTGCTTCCACACTGAATGCTGACCCTTTAAACATATAAAATCAGAATAAATGTTTTATTCAGTCCTCATGTAGTACTTTATGCCATCATCCTTCCTTTCTGCCAGTCATCATCGTTGAAGTTCACAGACTCTCAGAGATGAACAGTACACTGGAACTCATGCAATTTATAATAGGTCACCGTTTATCCTACATAATGAGATGTTTATAAATAAGGATTATTAATTACTAGCATATCACGGTGCAATCTGATTGGCTCTTTATCTCGGGATTAAAAATCATTGCTTTGAGTGGATAATGCTTTAATTAAAATGGTGGATATCCACAGTTTGTCACGGTCACTTGGGGCCAGCGGTGTCATCACTTCAAACATTAAAATGGGAAAAACCTTACTGTAGTTTGTTTCTCTTGTGTTTCTTTTGGTATATACTGAAGCATCTTTACTAGTGTGTGTAAACGAGACAGACCAGAACAGATGCCCTTAGCTGCACAGAGCTATTGGCCGACTTTATTCAAGTTCTTCTGAGCTGCCTCAGTGTCATGATTTAAATATGTAAATATAAACTATAGATATCTTTTCATTTTCATTTCTTTTCATTGTTTCTATTTTGTATATACTAAAATCTTTGAATAGAGTTATACAGACACTGTGAAGTGAGATAAAGAAACACCTGCTTGCAAGTGCTTTCAAGTCAGTATTAAGTTAAACAAACAAACAAACAAACAAACAAACAAATAAATGCATTTAATAATTAAGCAAACGGAATAATTAAATACATAATGAAAAAACCCATAAAGTTATAGTGCCCTTGAGGAAGGCACCAAACCCCCAAACTGCTCTCCGGGTGACAATAATTTGTGTGTAATAATTTCAATAATGCAATAATTATAATTAGAGGCAATAATTTCCCTTGCGGGATTAATGCAGTGAATAAATAAATAAATAAACAAATTATAGCTAGAGTGGAAATTGTAGTCCTATTAATAATATGTACCCACACCCTTAACTAAAACTTTGTGTCTCCCTCTTATGCAATCTATGCATATGTGGCTGAATAGTCAGAGAAAAACATTTGTCTCCGGCCGAGTACGTCATATCTTTTTCTGATTACTGCATCACTTAAGGTAAAACTTTTAAATCTTCCCAGTACATGGCTTACAGTAGAAACAATATCAACAGATAGCATGGAGAAGATTCTGTTTCAGACAGAAAAGCACTTAAGGAGAAAAAACCTGAAACAAAAAATTTCCACTACAACCTATAGACATTTTTTTCGTTTCTTTCTAGAAATGATAGCTTTTGGGGAGAAAATTGGGGGTTGGGGGTTGGCCTCAGTCAACTCTGGGCAAGGCGGGGTACACCCTGGACAGCTCGCCTGGCCATTGCCAGGTCATCACAGGGCTGCTTGATATGATAATGATAAAAAAAACCCACAGAACTCTGTGTGATTTCCGCCTCCTTTTTCTATCGTGCAATGTTGAAAAATCCTTGAAAACTGTCCTGGATCCAGATCTGGGTCACTTTTATTGGTATATTACTGGGAAATTTTATCAGTTCCTTTTGGCACAAGACCCATATTTGGTTACAATTTTGTAGAAGTCCGTTTAACAGTTTTCGAGTTATCATGGTCACAGACACACATGCAGACAGACAAACATGACCAATTTCATAACCTCCCCCCTTGGTGGAGCTAATAATAATAATAATAATAATAATAATAATATTAATAATAATAATAATATTAA
Organism: Neosilurus mollespiculum; assembly: GCA_030014195.1. Classification (NCBI taxonomy): domain Eukaryota; kingdom Metazoa; phylum Chordata; class Actinopteri; order Siluriformes; family Plotosidae; genus Neosilurus; species Neosilurus mollespiculum. The sequence continues at coordinate 2,791,584 of JAQMYF010000007.1, forward strand.
CAACAACAACAACAACAACAACAACAATAATAATAATAATAATAATAATAATAATAATAATATTAACAACAATAATACTAGTAATAATAATAATATTAACAATAATAATAACAGTAATAATAACAATAATAATAATAGTAATAATATTACTAATTATTATAATTATAACAATAACAATAATAATAATAATAACAATAATAATAATAATAACAATAATAATAATAATGCTGGATAAAGTAACTTAGAAATGGAAATCAGGATCTAATAGGTTTATACTGTATGTTACCCGTAGAGAGTAGGGGGCTGTTGCTGTTCCTTCCAAGGGCACCCATCACCACACACTGAACACTGCATGCTATTATTATTCAAATCTATTAATGAACTTTTTTTTTTTGGATGCATTTCATCATCTGTGAGCTTCACCTTGAGCCCCTCAGGAGACTGCACACTCAATTTAGGTTTTTGTTAAGGGCTTTATTATTAAGCTGAGGATCTCATCCAAGTGCACTCAAACCAGGAAACATTAACATAACACTGGACATAACTATATTCTCCTTATGATGCTGTTACTGGACTGACAGTCAGCAAAGAGCTAAAAGAGAAAACAGAAAGCCAGAGATTCACGTGGCACAGGAATGGGTGCAGCTACTGAAGAATAAGCGAATGAAAGAAAGAACAAGAGAAATGTACTTTTCTGATTAATGCCGGCTACACTGACCTATGAACGGAAATGCCAGGTGCCCAGAGACGCCCACAGACTGAAGTGAAATAAAAATGTCTGTGGAAATAAATAAGTCTGATCCTGCTTGACCTGAGATGTTTCTCACTGGTGTTACTATTCGCACTCACCTTCACACCTAGGGGTAATTTGGATCAGTTAATTAGCCTAATGTTAACCCGGAGGAAACCCACGCAAGAAGGGGGTGGCGGGGGTGGGGGTGGGGGTGGGGGTGGGGGGCTATGCAGACTCAGCACAGAAATGACCTCGCTGAGCCTGGGGCTTGGACCCTGGAACTTCTTGCTGTGTGGCGGACATGCTAACTACTACGCCACCGTGCCGCCCATATGTAAATATAAATTATTTTACTTTGATTTCATTGTTTTTTTATGTTGTATATACTAAAACTTTTAAAGAGAGTCAAACTGAGTGTGTGAAGAGGGTTAAATGGACACCTGCTTGTGTCCAATTGTCCACTTGTGCTCAAGTTGACCTGCATTTTTAAAAAACATTAAAAAATAAATGCCTGGTGGTGCGAACACATATTCACTGACCTTTCACGTGGCACCAACTGGCATATATAATTTATAGACCTCCGTACAAACCGTGAGTGTACGTCGAGTGTATATCTCATCACCCTGTCTGTAGACTGTTTCATAATAATGATGAAATAGCTGTTAATCTGCACTCTTTTTTTGGGTTTATAAAAAATACATCTCTTAGCATTTATTAACAAGGGATTTTATCTTTCTGAAAATTTTATATTCAGAACATTTGCTAAAAGGGTAATAAACTGTATTTTGTTCTAAATTGAACCTTTCGCCGTTCTCCCCAAGGGTCGAAAAAAGAACGCTTAAGCATAATATATTTAAATTTTTTCCCCCCACCAAGAGTTTGGAGTTGATGTTATGAATGAGTTTCTGCTTCAGACACCATTAAAGTTGAAGGAAATAAAATGATCAGAGTGGCACGGTGGTGCCTCAGGCAGCGTTGGTGCTTCAAAGCACCAGCGTTTTTGAGCTTGATATCCGAGAAGTGTCTGTGAAAGGTTTTACAGTTTTCTCCACCGCTCCCAAAAAGATCTCGGTAGATTAATGGAACGATGGAATTACAGCAGGCCCCAAAAATACAGCTCTTTAACAAATCAGCTGATAAGATAAAAATAACAAAGTTTCCTCAAAGCTTATACTCTTCCTCTTCTTCTTCTTTTTCCTCTTCCTCTTCTTCTTCTTCTTTTTTTGGCTGCTCCAGTTAGGGGTTGCCACAGTGGATCATCCTTCATCTCCCCAATCACCTGCATGTCCTCACTCATGTAGAACATGCTATTATTAATCAACCCATCCATTTTCCTCTGCGTATTCAGTGATGGGTCACAAAATAAACGAGTCTTGGAAGGGAACCCCAGGTATCCTTTTCCTAAGCATCACTCTCCAGCTTCTCCTGGGGATCCTGAGGCGTTTCTAGCCAGGCGTTCTCGGGAGTAGTATATATAATTAGTGTGGGAATGTTACTATTAATGCTATTATTAGTAGTAGCACCACTAGTACATTTACTACATGCTAGTATTAATGGTGTTTAATGTTCTACTATTATTAATTTATTCATTTTCTGAACCGCTTAATCCTAATTAGAGTCGCAGGGAGGCTGGCACCCATCCTATCTCAGCCGACTCTGGGCGAGGCTAGAGCACACCTTGGACATCTCACCAGGCCATCGCAGGGCAGAAACACGCTGAAAGCAACTCACTGGCCTACTCTTTACGAACGACAGCAGTGGTTCTTTTTCATGCCTCTCACCACAGACAGTGAAAAACATTCTGTTACAAAAGTCCTTAGTATCAGTGGTTGTGCTATGATATCAACATGGTTTGCGTGTATTGTATATAAAAAAAATCCATCTCGCTATTAGTAGAAATAAGGCCACTGTGCTAAATACAGACTTTTTTTGGGTGTTCAGGACCCAATGAATTTACTGGAGAGGCAAATTAGAGTGGGAGGAAATGCTAAACTGCAGAAAATCTAATCTGTGTAGGATCCATTGTGTTCAGTGTAATTTAAATCACGTCCCGCGGTTATTACATACACATGACATACAGTGTTATCCCTTGGAAATAAAATAGAATCAGCCACAATATCTTTCTGAATTACTCCTGTATTCGAATATCGGTGGCATAGTGGTTATCACGTCCGCCTCACAGCAGTTTCTGTGTGGAGTTTACATGTTCAACAAACAAACAAAAAAAAAAAAAAAAGTGGTGTGTGTGTGTGTGTGTGTGTGTGTATGTATTCACCCCATTTGCAATGAAGCCCCTAAAAAAGGAACACACAACCATTCACAGACACAGCTAGGGGCAATCAAGAATATTCAGCTAGTCTTATGTACATGTCTTTGGACTGGGGGACCAAACCAGAGCACACAGAGGAAACCCACACAAACACAGGGAGAACATGCAAACTTCACAAAGAAACGCCCTCGCCAGGCATCAGGCTTGAACCCAGGACCTTACTGCTATAAAGCAGAAGTGCAACTTCAGACTAACCAATCACAGTGAGATTTACCATGTAATTCAGTGTTCTGATTGTTACCATGTAATTGTTCTGATGTAAAATGTTGTAAGAGATCCTCTGGATCTCTGGTGGTTAGCATTTGCATGTTCTCCCTGTGTTTACGTGGGTTTCCTCTGGGTACTCCGGTTTCCTCCTACAGTCCAAAGACATGCACATAAGGCCAATTGCTATGAGTGTGAATGGTTGTGATGCGATGGCCTGCGATGGTCTGGGGAACTGTTTAGGGTGTACCCAGACTTTGCTCAGTGTTGGCTGAGATAGGCTCCAGCCTCCTCGCAACCCTAATAGTAGGATTAAGCAGCTTGGCAAGTGAGTGAGTGATGAGATGAATGAGTCATGTGACATGTAACTGCCTAAAATGTTTAGGGTTCATGGTTACACTGGTATGAAGCTACGACCCAGAGAGAGGGGAGAAAAAACAGCGCAGAGCGTTTATAGTGGTGCATGGTTCACAGAATGCTTTTGATTGGCTCTGTTTAAATCCCCGTGAAGGATTAACTGGAAATCTGTGTTCCTGCAGAGATGGAGCAGAGCAAAGACCAACCTCAGACATACACTCCTTGTAGACAAAAACAAAACAAGCCATTACAGCTTTACAGTATGAAACTCAGATATATCATTCTACATTAAAATGAGGCCTTCTCTTTATTCTCATGCCATGAATCACATGCTGGTGTTAGAGGAGGAGGAAGAAAGGTTGTGTACTACACACTGATTGTGCTGAAGATTAGATCAGTTACTGAAGGACTTGAGAGAGGCTGAGCATCATGGAGATGATGCACGAGCTGAAATCTTTACAGATAACATTACAGAAGGCTGATTAAATATACAGAAGGCAGGAGCGAGAACCCGTCTCTAAATAAAGGAACTGAAGGTACGGAAAGATAACAATTTACCACCACGGTCTCTGTAAACACTCACCAGTGAGCATTCTTGGGTTTTTTTAAGCAGAAGAAAAAAATAAATATGTGATGTCTGTATAACTGCGTGAGTTACACTCGGTGCTCTTTATTATGATTTCAAGACCACTGAGGTGAAGACTTACACATACTCTCTGAGTGAACTCGAATATGTTCAGATTTTTTTTCTCTCCTCCTTTTTTTTGGATCTTAGCCAAAACAAAGCAAGGGATTGTTTTTCCACCCTGCTCCAGTTTACAATCAGCACCAGATGTTGAGAAAGGTTTTTTATTGTCTGGCTACCAAAGCAACCATAACAGCAGTCATGTTTTAATGATGGATTGCAAGCCATTTGAGTATAAATACATATTTTACTGGCAAAGTGTGGAATTCGGGTATTGTATCGTATTCTATTGTATTGTATAGTATTGTATTGTATGAATATATATCAATAGGTAGCACACAGTGAAATATGCATATTTTATTTTGATCTTCTATAATTATACGTGTAGTTATTCTACGCAATGAGCACCTGGACTTAAGCAAAGTATTAAACATCTCAGGTATTCTATAGAAATGATGAGGGTTCGAGTTTGGGTGAAAGGAGAGAGTCGCCATTCACAATGTGCACGTGCAGAAGCGTCAAATGTTAGCAGGTACACTTATATCAGCTGCAAAACATATCTCAGTCATTCGTGACACAAAGCTCTAAAATCTTTTCCTTATCTTCATCTTCATCTTCTTCTGCTTGATCTGGGGTCGGGTCGCGGGTCAGCAGCCTAAGAAGTGAGGTCCAGACGTCCCTCTCCCTAGCCAGTCCCTCCAGCGTGCTCTTCCCGGGTCTCTTCCTGGTTGGACATGCCCGAAACACCACACCAGGGAGGCGTTTGGGAGGCATTCTAATCAGATGCCCGAGCCACCTCAACTGGCTCCTCTCAACATGGAAGAGCAGCGGTTACCTCGGATGTGGGTTACCGGGGTCCCCCCCTGGAGCCAGGCCTCGGGGAGGGGATTGAAGGCGAGTGCCTGGTGGTCAGCCTTCTGCCCATGAAGCTTGGCCGGGCCCAGCCCAAAGAGGAGACATGGGTCCGTGCTCCCATGGACCCACCACCTGTGGAAGGGGCTATAGGGGTCGGGTGCAGTGTAAGCAGTGTGGCAGACGAAGACGTAGGTTCTGACAGACTGATACTTGGCTACTGACTCTGGCTTTTGGGAAATGGAATGTCACCTTTCTGGTGGGGAAGGAGCTTGAACTGTTGAGAGATACCGACTAGATATAGTTGGGCTCACCTCAACACAGCTTTGGCTCTGGAACCACCCATCTTGAGAGGGGCTGGAGCTTGTTTCATTCTGGAGTTGCTCATGGGGAGATGCGGCAAGCCGGTGTGGGCATCCTTGTTGCCCCCCATCTCAGTGACCCCATGTTGGGGTTCTCACCAGTTGACGAAAGGGTAGCCTCCCTCCACCTCCAGGTGGAGGGATGGGTCCTGACTGTTGTTTGTGCTTATGCTTACCCTGGGGCCTCCTCCAAGTTGGATTTGCCCAGAAAACTTCTAAAGGGATGCGACAGCATTTTTCTATCACGCAACAGGTGAGTTTCATAAGACCCACCGACAACAGTCCTAGGAATCTGCCCAATTTTCTGTCGTGGATCGAGGGGTGATTTGGAACAGCCTAATGTGCATGTTTTGGACTGTGGGAGGAAACCAGGGTACCCAGAGGAAAGCCACGCAAACATGGGGTGAATAGGCCTTGCCGAGCCCGGGACTCAAACCCAGGACTTTCTTGCTGTTAGGCAAATGTGCTAATCAATGGTTATGAAGCTTTAGGACTTTAATGTAGGTGTATTATAAAGTGAGGAAGGTTAGAGACTCCATGTGTGTAGCTCTTGATTTAAATCCTCGCTGGCCACAAATACATTTTCTTTTCCATTTACAACAACTCTAAAAATATTGCTGTGATTGAATCTGAGTGAAAAATATGGATCTTGTGTAGAGCCTGTAACAGTAAACAGCCGAGCCGGAAAAGCGTGCAGCTACGTATCAGAGGCAGGACACAGAATGAACACTCAGTACTGACCTTCTCTTAACCAACTCAAGGCTGCCAGAATATGCTTATGATATCAATAAAGGCTCCATCCAACACCTCGGCAACTCCCGGGCATGTGGTGGTACTTGCATGCTGTTTAGGAGTGGTGCTATGGGGCTGTTATTACTCTCAACCACCCTTGAACTTTGAAAAGTGCCATAGACGATAGTGGTTATTGATTAAGGATTGCACCCTAGGGAGCATTTGTGGTGGCAGCTGTAGAGCTGAACTGAGAATGAAATACACACTCGGGGCATATCTAATGGACTAATGGATGGACAGCGAGCTAGCTTTGGAGTTTTTTTAAATCAATGCAACAGAGAGATCATCACTGCTGTCAGAAAGCTGCTGTTCCTTATCTGCTCTGGGTCCAAACTATTCAATCACTGACCCAATTAAATTCCTGATGGTGAAGATGATGTTTACTGCCTACCCAATTTAGTCTCCTTTGGCAGGGTCAAAAGTTCCAACACTTTCATGCAGAAGTTGACGACTATTTTCAATCTAGCAACTGTTTCTATTTTTCTCTCTTTTTTCTCTCTTTCATAAAAGGCCATGTATCGCCTACTGAAAGAAAGCAAATCAATAGAGAGTGGAGAGAAAATCGCAGGAATCTGTCAAACCACATAGGTTTCAGTCTGAAAGGCAGCACTGAACTTACAGGCTGGTTTTATCTCCCAGACACGTTGGTCTTAAAGAGCGCTTGGCCCGAGTTTCAATTACTCCCTGAGGAAAACAAAGAGGTCAAGTGCTAAGCTCACTCCCGAAATGGTAAAGCTTTTCATGTCTGGGCGAGTGTAGGAGGACAGGGAGACTTTCAGCAAAACATGATGGGATCAATTTAATGTTAAAGAAAAAATGTAAGGCTAGATTTTTTACTAACTGACACTACAACAAATTATTATTAGGATTATTATTATGATTATTGTTAGTAGTAGTAGTATAATAATAATAATAATAATAATAATAATAATAATAATAATAATAATAATAATAATAATATTGTCGTTATTATCTTTATTATCAGTCATTAGTCATCAGTCATCTTCTTTTCTGGATTGTTCTTTCAGTCACTTCCCAAAGCATGTGATCATAGGTGAGGGTTGTAAAATACATCGACTGTTAAATTGAGAGTTTTGCCTTTCGGCGCAACTCCTTCTTCACCACAACAGGCCGGTACAAGCTCTGCTTTACAGCAGAGGCTGCACCAATCCGCCTGTCGCTCTCCCATTCCATCCTTCCCTCACTCGTGAACAACTCCCTGTGATAACTCATTCCAGACCCGGAGTGCGCATTCCACCCTTTTCCGACTGAGAACCATGGCCTTGGACTTGGAGGTGCTGATTCTCATCATGGCGCTTCACACTCAGCTCCAACAAAAGCTCCAACAAGAGCTGGAGGTCCTGGCTAGATGAAGCCTAAAAGACAACATCATTCGCAAAAAGCATAGACGAGATCCTATGGCCACCAAACCAGAACCCCTCAGCATCTTGGCTGCACCTAGAAATTCTGTCAATAAAAATTATGAACAGAACCGGTGACAAAGGGCAGCCTTGGCAGAGTCCAACACTCACTGAAAACAAATTCGCCCAGTTGTTACCAATGCAGACCAAGCTCTGGCTCCAGTAATACATACAATAGACCTAATGGCTCGTAGCAACGGGTCTGGTACACTGTACTCCCGGAGCACACCCCACAAGATAGACTGAGGGACACAGTCGAAAGCCTTCTCTAAATTCATAAAGCACATGTGGACCGATTGGGTAAACTCACATGCCCCTCCAGGATCCTGTAGAGTAGACCTGGGCAATGCACGGCCCCCAGGCCACACCAGGTCCGTTGGTTGTTCCTGACCGGCCGGCGTAAGTTACGTCTGTAGCCTATGCCTGTATGTATATATGCGTACCCTACACATGTATACATACGTAGTAGTCTACCTATGTATACGTGCATAAGCTACATACATACAGTACAGACCAAAAGTATGGACACACCTTCTCATTCAATGAGTTTCCTTTCTTTTCATGACTATTGACATTGTAGATTCACACTGAAGGCATCA
>JAQMYF010000007.1:2800017-2818093 GCA_030014195.1 Neosilurus mollespiculum
TCTTGTTTTATTTTATTTTATTTGTGGAGCTGTTTGCCATTTGTAATGAAATGTGTGCCATTTTCAGAGAGGACGGAAACAACAAGATTCTCATACCAGACAGCAGGGGGTAGTAGAGGTAAAGGTGGAGGTTCAGGAAAAAAAAAAAAAAAGCTCAAAATAAAAGGTAGATAAAACCACACCAGCAGAAAAGAGTGGAATTATAGTCTATAGATTTAATTATTAAGCCATGAGAGTGGTGTAGAGGGAGGGACTGATAAGGAATCTGTGCAGATACGCTGCCTCGCTCCTTTTCCCAGCAGCACCACACAGGCAGTCACGGATAAATAAATAAATAAATGTGAAGACAATAAATCACATTTAACAACATTCACAGCTTTTTTCCCTCCTTCCATCTCCATCAAGCACATTCAGTGGTGCGGTAAGGACAATGGGAAAAAGAGTTATTCGCAGAATGTGTGCTCGTCAGCAGCGCTTCTTCACATGCCAACTGGCTCGATTTAAAGCACTTTAATGTGTGTAGGCTGAAGGCTTAGAGGAAAGAATAATAATAATAACAATAATAAACACTTTTATTACAGTTGCTAGAATAACTGAATTGATGCTTGCTGAAAACCGAACACAATTCCCCATCTTCTGCTTGTCTTACATTCGACGGTGGTTGGATCGCAATAGAAAGGTGAAATCTTTTCTTCCTCTTTGCAATATGATTGTTAGTTTTCCTGAACGCAGTCATCTGTCTGTTTAAGCATGAGCTGTAATAAAAATATACAAACTACACTGAAGACACAATGCAGTAAAAACTCAGAAACTCAGCTTTAACATAAAAGAGAATACGAATAAAATGAACGCGTGTCGATCCTCATTCTTTCAGCGACCTGATCCCAAAAATTACGTGGCATGTCACTGGGACCACTGACAGATGAAGTGAATAACAAGTGAAGTGAAAGTAAACAAGCAGCGAGAGATATTTTAGGTGATAAAACTCCCCGCATGCTAAAGGCTCTTACCTTTTACTGGTTCCTTTTGGCGAGGCGGTGCTCCGGTGGACTTTTTATGAAGGAATTCTGTAGGAACAGTGTCCGGTTTTAGACGTGCCAAGCTTCATGCCAAGTAGTTCTGCCTGGAGGTCACGCTGATAGCAGGTCGGGTTGAAGTGGTCTCTGCAGACTACTGAATTGCGTCTGAATGGAAACATTTTCGGAGTATGGCCCGTGCTGATGCTATGTTATGTTTTCTGCGATTTCTGCGCTTGTTCTTTGTGCAGCCGTATGCTTTGCACACGCAGCCAAGCCAATAGGACCAAACACCAAATTTGCGTCACTACCAGGGCTGGAACAGCCAATGAAGAAGGCAGGATGTCGCTGTTCATGCCTGGTAGTAGTAGTAGCGTGGGAGCACTGGAACATACTTGACAAGGGTCAAGGACTGACGTTGCCTGACGAACTGCTGATGTCATACATGATAATTTTAAAGAGCCAGTAATACAAATTCACCACAGGTACCCTTTAAGGCTCTGAGTTTCTGAACCAAAGCTCATTCATTCATTCATTCATTCATTTTCTGAACTGCTTAATCCTAATTAGGGTCACGGGGAGGCTGGCGCCCATCTCAGCCGACTCTGGGCGAGGGCAGAGTACCCCTTGAACAGCTCACCAGGCCATCGCAGGGCAGAAACACGCTGATGGCTATGCAGCCTACTCTTGATGAAAGTCAGCAATGGTTCTTTTACATGCCTCTCACCATAGACAGTGAGAGACATGGCCTGCATTTGATAACCCAGTTAGCAGCACTGGAGGAACAGCATTGACAACCCGGTGATAGTGGGACTTGAACCCACAACCTTCCTGATCCAAAGCTCAAGCGTTCAATCCCCAGTACCACAATGCGGCCACTGTTGGGCCCTTAAGCCTTTACTGTAGAAAAATGATAAATAAAAGTCACTCTGTATAGTCTGCCTGCTAAATGATGTAATTTAAACAAACATGTACATCTTCATAAAGACGTTTCAAGTTATTTGTTAGCTCTAGAACGGGCGCAATTTGCCCTGCTCTGTTTACACTGCTTGAAGACTAGCACAGGTGTGCAGATGTGGAGCTCACCTGCCCCTGTCATGCTTAAAAACATACAAATATTTAAAAAAATCTTGTTTTAGTTTGCATTTCTTGTGTTCCTGTGTAGTATACACCAAAACAGTTATTCACCTCCAGCTTGTTGGATGTTGCTGAATTAAATAGTCTCCTCAAAGTTCTTTATAATCTTAGGGATTAATAATATCTCCCTCGCCTTCAGCAAATAATTATAAGTTTCACACAGAAGAGTGTCGGTAGAACACACTAACTGCCTAGCTGCATGAATAAATAAAATAAAATAATATTAACTATAAAATCTCCTTTTAGTTTGTTATTTCATATATTTTCGCGAATTACTCATCCACTCACTCATTTGCTAAACTGCTTAATCCTACTAGGGTCGCGGGTAGGCTGAAGCCTATCTTAGCCAACACTGGATGGAGACAGGGTACACCATGAACAGTTTGCCAGTCCAATGAGAGCCAACAGACACACAACCATTCACTCTCACACCTAGGGGCAATTTGGAACAGCCATATAGCCTAATGTGCATGTTTTTGAACTGTGGGAGGAAACCACAGTGCTCGGAAGAAACCCGTGCAAGCACGGGGAGAACATGCAAACTCCACACATAATGGAAATGAACTCAGGACCTGTGTTGCTATAAGGCAGACATGCTAACCACCACACCACTGCGCTGCCTGCACTGTGTGCAAAGTACTAAAACTCTGAGAAAGGTTTAAAGGGACGCCATTAAACAGCTGCGAGGCGCCGCACCTGCCTGCGCTGAGAGCTCGTCTGTGTCTGTCATGATTTCAAAAATAAAATAAAACTTCAAAATCTTGTTTTAATATGCTTTTTTCCCCTTTTTTGCTGATTTGCATATGTAGTATATATTAAAACTTGCTCCTCAGGCTCAGTAGTCATAGTGTCATAAAAATAAATAGCCCCCTCGACATTCTGCGACATCCCCTCGTCTTTGGTGAATAATTGTTAATCATCCCAAGATAGCGAATCCATCAGATTGTGCCACTCCTGTGTGGGATGGAATTCAAATAGCTGAATAAAAAAGCTGAGTAAATTTTCACCAAGGGGGTTTTAGGAATGATGATCCATGTACACAAGGCCACTGCTGCTGCCTGCTGGGATTCCTGCTATGAAAAATAAAAATGTTCTGATTATGTTATAGCATGTCTGCCTCACAGCAAGAAGATCCTGGGTTCGAGTCCCGGACTCTGCATGCTCTCCTCGTGCTTGCGTGGGTTTTCTCTGGGTACTCCGGTTTCCTCCTTCAGTCCAAAGACATGCACATTAGGCTAACTGGCTGTACCAAATTGACTGTAGGTGTGAGTGTGAGTGGTTGTGTGTGTGACACTGCGATGGTTTGGTGAGGTGTTCAGGGTGACCTGGACTTTGGTCAGAGTTGGCTGAGATAGGCTCCTGTCTCCCCGCAGCCGTTGTAGGATTAAGCAGCATGGTACATGAATGAATATGTTATGACTGATAAATTTGCCCACCACTGCCCTTTTCAACTGTATCTTTTCGCTCGATAAGAGGCTGCTCTAAGATTTGCTGGTAAAATATTTGAACACCATCATGACCACAGACTTCTATTACATTTGGGTGTATTGCACTTCATTCTTGCTGTGAATGTCTATTTTCCCCCCTTTATTGTTCTAAATTGCGTCTCTTCTATCACCTGCCCCCTCAGATCTACACCTCACTTCCCCCTGCTGTTCCCAGGGACAGATTATTATTACCCGGGCATCCCAGAAAACATTTATTTATCTTCTGCATTAAGGCTGCAAAAAAAAACCGGAGGCATGATAAATCGACACGCGAAAGCTGTTTGAAAGACTTGCCTCAGCTCATCTGGAGCACAATAAACACTGGCAGTTTGCTAAATATCAATAGATCATTGATAAGAATCTGTTTCACTGGTCAACTGAAATCAAAACGGGCCCTAACCACCCGAAGTGAAAAGTGATGGTCCTGCAAAAAAAAAGGACCTTCAACACTCACAATATGGTGAGTATAATATTCGGTTCAATCAGACAGCTGAATCAGACAGCTGAAATACAGCTGAGGCCAAAATAACAAGGCTAGAGGCTTGATCGGATGAAAGAACTCGAACCGTTTGGTCATAATAATCAGAGATACTGTATTTAAGGAATATTTTAGATATTGAAAGGAAGAGAAGAATGTCTTGATGTCAGTGTATGTAATTGTGCATTGAGTGTTGAGGTAATGAAAGCCATTTCCCCTGGTCCTTTACCTGACTTTCAACCCCATATCATGAGTCATCACTCACTCGTTTACTGAAACGCTTGGTCATACTAAGGTCACTGGGGGGCTGGTGCCTATCTCAGTCGACACTGGGTGAAGGTGCTCACTAGAGCAGGGCCCACACACACACACACACACACACCAGCCAGTTAGCCCAATGTGCATGTGGACTGTAGGAGGAAAATGTGTGGACTCAGGCTTTCACTCCTTTTAATGAGTCTGACAGCTTGCTAATGCCTATAGGATCTCAGTTTACCTGCAGACTAATTTGCTTGGTGTTATTTTATTTGTTTTTTTAGACTTGTGATGGTATTTGTATGCAAGGTGATTCCATCTTTTCTCCCCAATTGAACTTCAACAATATGCCATTAATACAAATTAATTATTTAATTTGCTTGAGGCATTTTTTCACAGAACCAGATTGCTTCGCCTTAGAGACATCCGGGGGGAGCTCGGGATACAGCCACTGCTCATGCTTTGTTAAGGGGTCCGGTAAGGTGGTTTGGGTAACTGATTTGGATGCCTCCTGATGACTCCCTTTAGATTTGTTCCAGGCATGTTCAACAGGGAAGGTCTTCCCGGGGGGAAGACCCAGAATTGCTGGAGAGATTATATATCCCCTCTCGTCTGGGAACACCTTGAGATCCCCTGGGAGGAGTTGAGAGTTTCCCTACTAGTAGACCTGTTGACTCCACATCTCGACCTCAGCTATGCGGAAGAAGATGGAAGAATGGAATGAATGCTCAGCTATTAAAGAAAAATGCTTTGTGTTGTATCTATGATTGGTTTAGCGGCTTTGAAGTAAAAAAAAAAAAAAAAAAAAAAGCCGGGTGAAGCGAGGGAAACCTCTAAGCGAGGTGATTCCATTATTTTGTCAGGGGTTGTATGCTGCACAGAGAAACTAGGAAATGGAGCTAGGAATTAGATGATGAAATATGGTCAGGATTTTAATACGGGGCTTAAAAGCATCTGATGAAATAATTTTCATTAAGCATGTTTGGTTTGTATTAACTGAATGTACCAAAGTTTCTCGAGGGTGCAGAAGGCTTTGAAAGTCCCACAATAATTGTAATACAGCTAGAATACAGTATTATTTATGACCATGGAGAGAGTTCAGCTGTTTAGGTACTTGGCTTGGAGAACTCGTATCAATTCATGCTCGTTCTGAGAGTCCAGTGGGTGCGAAACGTTTCCACTGAACTTTATCTCAGGACAAATTTCCAAACTTCAGATGGACTGATTACTTATTATTATTTTCAGAGTACACACAATTGCCAAAACCAGCAAAGCAAGATTTGCCCCTCCCCTCCCCTCCCCTCCCCTCCCCTCCTTTTTGTCTTATGTCATTTTCAATATCCACAGGTGTCTGGCACGCCAGCCTATCTTATGTGGCCCGCAAGAACTTTCAACAAAAATGATTATCGTACAATCTTTGCATCAGCCGTTACCATGAAATCATCATCTTTCCACTAAGTCGCAGCAGCCTGCTTCAAGTAAACAGCTAGTCATTCAGGACTTCCGGATTGCAGGCTAGCTTGTAGCTGTCAAATGCCTGAACGAATCATTTTTGGCACCCAGATTTTCATGGTTACACTTTTTTAATAGAGGTTCAGTGATTGTCCCTTAGGTGACCTAGAAATTCGGGGAGTTTGACACCCTTGGTATAAACTGTGGATATGAAGTGTAAAAATAGTTATAGTTTATACTGGAACAGTTGACTGGAAAGGTATTTCCGACTCTCTGGTATGTCCTGATATGATGAAAACCCTTTTAATGACACTGGATCTAGACTCTTACTTTATCATTCTTGCTGTCCCTTTTTCCCTTCACTATTCATTTTCTTTTATTTCTCATATCTTCTCGGTCCTATGACAGGTCGCCGAGACATCTATTATTATATTACTACCACACCCGGCAAACTCTCTTCGCACGCAGCTCATATTAAACAAGAGATACTCAAACTAGATCACAAGATAAATCTATAGATAAAAAAGTGTTGCTGTTGTAGTACTGCCTCTCAAACCACATACTTTCACTTTCACGCATCTGCTGAACTGCTTATTCCTACTACTAAGGTCGCGGGGAGGCTGGAGCCTATCTCAGCCAACACTGTGCAAAGACGGGGAACACCCTGAACAGCTTACCAGACCATCGCAGGGCAACACACACTCAACAGATAATTAGCCTAATGTGCATGCGCTCCCACACAAGCACGGGGAACATCTAACTCTACCCAGGACCTTGCTGTGAGGAACCACTACGCCATGAATTTGGTCTTCATCTTCAGCTTTTTAGTTAAAGGTCTTAAGGCTTTAAGCAAAAATCACCTGGTAGTTGGAAATGTTCCTAATTTCTAATTCCACTTTGACTAAAGCTCCAGTTCCAGCTGAAGAAAAACAGCCCCACTACATGACACTGCCTCCACCATGCTTCACTGT
Source organism: Neosilurus mollespiculum (assembly GCA_030014195.1). Classification (NCBI taxonomy): domain Eukaryota; kingdom Metazoa; phylum Chordata; class Actinopteri; order Siluriformes; family Plotosidae; genus Neosilurus; species Neosilurus mollespiculum. Next base: position 2,806,814 of record JAQMYF010000007.1, read on the forward strand.
GGGTACGGTGGTGGTCTGCACCAAAAATACCAAAAAGTTCAACCTTGGTCTCATTAGATTGTAACACATTTTCCCCTCATGCTTTTGGGAGACTTGATGTACGTTTTTGCAAATTTTACGTTTTACGACTTGTACGTTTTTCTTCGTAAGAAAAAGCTTCCCAGATATATGAAGAATAAGTGAGACTGCTGAGACATTTAGAACACTATCAGTATTTGTCAGGATTTTCTGCAGCTCCTTCAATGTTGCTGTCGATCTCCTGGCAGCCTCACGGACCAGGTTTCCTCTCATCTTTCCATCAGTTTTGGAGAAACGTCCAGTTCTTTGTATTGTGTTTTATTTGCTCCACTGTTGATGACTTGTGTACACTGTGCTCCATGGTAATCCAATGCCTTGTAAATTTTTTTGTACCCTTCTCCTGACTGATACCTTTCAACATTGAGATCCCGATGATGCTTTACTGTTTTAACATGTTGATGTCAGAAATACCCTACAAACGGAATTTTATTTGGGGTTAATTAGTCCCTTTAATTAAGGGCAGGTGTGTACTGACTCCTATTTCACGAGTTTGAACGTGATTCTGGTGGCATGTTGGTGTAGTGGGTAGAACGTTCGCCTCACTTCCACGGATCATGAGTTTCTGTGCGGAGCATGCTCTCTCTGCGCTTGTGTGGGTTTCCTGTACATACTCTGGTTTTCTCCCACAGTCCAAAGACACGCGTATCAGACTAACCGGCTGTTTAAAATTGCCCCTTGGTGAAGGAAGTGAGTCTAAATGATTGTGTTTGCCCTGCAAGGCAGGGTGTACCTTCGCCCAGTGTCGGCTGAGATAGGCTTCAGCCTCCCTGTGACCCTAATAGGATTAATGGTTTTGCAAATGACTGAGTGAGCGGTTAATTCTGAACACAGCCACACCCACGATTATGAGAGTGAGCGCACCACGTTACGCATCTAAGCATTTTCATTTTTCAGTTGATCGGTGTAGGTCACAGTTCACATTAAAGGTGGAAGTTCAGAATGATCCATCGTGGCATTTACGAGGGTATTACCGGTTTCCATATAACCACTCGTACTTGGTCTCTTTCAAAGCTACTGAAAGGTCAGTATTGAGTTCCAGACTTAAAGAAGTTCAAGCTCAGTAAATAACTTTGAATGTGAGGTCAGAGTTCCTGATTTGAGTGACAGATCATGACAACCACTACGACGGCACAGTTTTCAGAGACGGAGCTCATCAGTCACAGTGTTTAAAATCACTTGAGGTTTCAACTTGGATAGGAATCTGACGGACAGGAATGTTTTGGTTCTGGCGTGCTCCTTACCCTCCTTAACCTACAGTGTGTGTGAGTGACCCCCATTCTGATTGGTGCTGGATTTGCATTTGTGTGTAGAGCATCACGTGTCACATAGAACCCAAAGCTCCTCTGATCTGGTCGTATCACACCTCCCTGGTGTGGATTATTTTCCTATAAGAACCCAACACTTCCCATACAGCGCTTTTTTAGTCATACGTATCTGTATGTTACTGACATGTAATATTCACACACACACACACACTAAAATTACATATTAGTAAAAATATTCAGAAGGCTCATATTTAATAAACATTAATAAACAGAGCAAAGAGACAAAGATCAAGGTGTTCAAATTAAATTTTTATTCCTTTTCACCAACCTTTCTCACAACGAAGCCAGATAGAAAGCTTTAAACTGTTATTTTTTTCTTTGAAGTTGAAAATTCAACCTTGAACCCGAAAATTCAACCTTGAACTCAAACAGAAAAAAAAAAAGAACAACTTCAGAAAGCGAGCGATCAAGACAAAAGCACGGAATTATTTATTTATTTTAACCCAGAGTGTAGGAGCAGAGGCTTTAGCATGCAGCCGGCGAAGCAGACGAGTCCATCGTTATCAGTGACACGAGTGCTTCTCTGGTTCCACTCTCTCTCAGCACAAAACATGGAGTGTTGATTTATTTTCTTCTTCCTTACCCAGATTTTCAAGTGTACAAACATGACTGAGCAGAAACAATGAGCTGTGCAGGCTGATGGGCATGATTTATTCAATACCATTTTTATTCTGTACTGTTAGCTGTATTATTAGCCCGTATCAGACGAGCTGATCAGGACTGCTCGGGGGGGATGGAAAATTTTTTAAAGGAAGTAGTTTGGGGGTGTTATTTATTTCTTTATTCATATTTCACCCCCAGGAGGGTAAAGCATTTCTGTCATTTCACCTAGCCCCAGCTGCCACTCCTGGTTACATATGGAACTAGGTATTAGACATCATATTCTTTTTTTTTTCCTCTTTTTTTCTCTCCAAATTTAAAAACCAGCCTCTTTCAGTCATACAGTACAAAATACATTTACATCATTACCTACTGATTCTTTGGCTGGGGATCATTTGCAAGATGTGAAAGCTTTGTTTTGTAAATAAGCGCTCTAAAGTGTGTTCAGTGGTACGCAGGGGTGGAGACTAACAACTTCCTCAAAGCCAGTGGTCCGTGAAGATGGTATGACTGATTGAGAGGTTCACCAATTCAAATACGCTAGTAGAGTAATCATACACCCACACCCCCAAAATAATAACAATAATTAAAAAAAAAGGAAATCTGTAACACAAAAAGAAAACCCAAAGGACGACGAGGCAGCCACCGGGCAGAGGCGAAGGTGTGTGCATGAGTGTGTGATCTGTCTGGTGGCAGCCAAGCGTCTGCTTGGACCTCAGAGCTGCAGGCCTACAGGCTGAGCCTCATTTCAGCAGGGCTTTTATGGCGTCGTTGTCCGCAGCCTCGAACGGACTCAGTCCGTCTGGACCCCTTCTCTCCTTATCAGCACCCTGTACACACAACACACACACACACACACACACACACACACACCACACTCAAACACCACAGCCTGCTACACGTCTTTCAATGAAATTTAATTCAATCAACATCATTTCCTCCTCCTCCCCTTGAGTTCTGTATGGAATTCATCCTCTGATTGTTTAAGAAAGTTTGTCTCGTCTTTGCAGGATTTCAAAATGCTACAACATCCAGTCAGTCGAATACTCGATTCTGATTGGTCGGGTCATAGCATTCAGTTACCTGTTCTTTCTTTAACACACAACTGAAGTCCATATATAATACAAACGTTTTCTGAATTTGTCACAGCAACAGAAAAACTGTTAAATGTTACACAGAAATATATTTAAAAAACATAAAACAAAAATAACATAAAAATAACAAAAATAAAAAAAAATAAGGGGCGATCTTGAGGCACCTCAAGGGGCATGTCTAGGCCAAGGAGTGGGGGTGCTGTTTACGCTGCGGGCAGGATGAATGAGGTGTGTAATAAAGATTAGTGAATTAGCCTGATGGGACACTTTATGCACAAAATTTCAGCATAATTTACTCCATTAAAAAAATCATTAATACAGCAATTCAGATTCACACATCTGGATCTGAACTGTGGCCCTTTAAACATAACTGTGGGTGGGTGGAGGGGGTAAAAGGGCAACAGGACTTAACCTCAGTACATCTCCAGTGAGTCATCAAACCCTGATTTACGGCCCGCCCAAAAACACCTTAAACACAGAAACATGAGAAATATTTTACGCTGTAACTTAATATTTCTCTCTCGTGTTTTCAGCAGCGATTTTCTATCTAATTTATTTCACACACTTTAAATAGCACATCTTTCACATATTAAAAATCATTTTAAAATCAATATCAGGTGTCAAGTTATTGACCTCTTTTTCACGTAGTCATGGAATGCGTGGGATAATCCCCAGCGAGCCACTATCTTAAAAATAAACCCCTTCACAGTGGTTCAAGCCCCCTCCACGACACAGCGGGGTCCAGATCACTACGTCAGGGTTTATTTGATGATGACACCCAACCCGCTGTACCTTATCCCTGACATATTATACTACAAGACTGGCAAACCTTTACAGATTTAGTGTTAGAAAGCCAAATATAACATCAGAACAAGCCAGCATGAGTTAAATACAGTAATAAGGGAAAATGGAGAATGCTTTGAGTTCATTACTATGAAACAGACCCCATTAGTGTATGTGACTCGGCTATCATTAAACACTCGTGTCTTTAACATCGATGACCTAGCTTTGTTTGGGATGTGATTAAAAAAAGAATTTAAAAAAATTGGCCCTAAAAATAGTTTTACATGGATTCTTTTTTCGTTTCCAGGTGAAATCAAATAAACCAATGACACACGATGTACTGTAATGATGCAAATTTCAGCAAGTGCAGGTATTTGACTAAATATTTACTGGGACAAGCATCACAGACTTGCTCATTTGTGTCTTACGGGTTTCAGTGATTGTATTTATGAGAGCAAACATGAACTGTAAATTTCTATAAAACATTTTTAATTCTGCAGGTAAAAAGAAAGAAAGGGGGGGGGGTGATGTGTCTTAAGACCTGTGGGAATAGAAGTGAAGAGAAGGATGCTCAGAGCTGATCACTATAACGGCCCACCTGACTATCAGGTGAAGCAAACTCAATTCAAATCAGTCAAAAAAAAAAAAAAAAAAAAAAAAAGGACTTGTGATTTAAAAAAGTTTGCATACATTTGCAAATTTAAGAATTTCCAAATTCTGTGTAGAAGTTTGAAAGCTCACACCTGGCCCTAAATTAAAATGAATAAAGAAACGTAGAAGAAGCATTTTGAAAACTGTAGACGGACGAGCCAGCGAATCACCACGACAGAAGCTCATTGGGTGTAAAATAAGGATGAAAAATTGGACCTAAACGAATGTAATAATCCTGTAATGGTGCCAAATCTAACATCTTCATCTTTTCCGCTTAATCTGGGGTCGGGTCACGGGGGCAGCAGCCTAAGCAGTGAGGTCCAGACGTCCCTCTCCCCAGCCACTTCCTCCAGCACTTCCGAGGTGTTCCCAAACCAACCGAGAGACGAAGTCCCTCCAGCGTGTGTTCTGGGTCGACCCCGGGGTCTCATTCCAGTCGGACATGCCCGAAACACCACACCAGGGAGGCGTACGGGAGACATTCTAATCAGATGCCCGAGCCACCTCAACTGGCTCCTCTCTACACGGAGGAGCAGCGGTTCTACTCCGAGCTCCTCCCGGATGACCGAACTTCTCACCCTACCTCTAAGGCTCAAATCTAACATATTACAAATAATATAAAAGGAAATAAATCAGAAAGTGGTTAAATATGCTGAGCTTTTATTGTTGACTGAAGCAGATCAATGCAAACGTCTTCAAATATTTTAAGCAGCAGCAGCAGATTAAACAGAGAAACTGATCGTGAAAGGATTGCACAGAAAATGGACCATTAGGAGTTTTTTTTTTTTTTTTTAATCGAATGTTTACTGAGTATTAATGTGAATACGCCTGAAAATCCACCATCTAACTGAGTTTCTATGATCGTTACAAGCTGGGGGAGAAAAAAAAAAAAAAATCAATACCACACAAGCCTTGTACAGAGGCAGCTAAATGAAAACACCACACAGGGAAAGGAATCTGTCTAACGTGACAGCCCTTAGTCTGTACGCCTGCATGGAGAATCGACAAAAAATACAAGAAAACCCATGATTTCAGAGCAAAGAAATCTAGATAAAGTGACAGAATCAACTAGATAGACAGAAAATGGGAAGAAAAAGGAGAGAGGACTGGTATGTTCTACACAAACACGTCCCCACTGAACTGTCATCATGACTTACTGACGGAAGAAAACACACCACGCATAATGTAAGAGCAGGCCAAGGTGTGTTTAGCATTTCAACTCATCTACGCAATCGTGCTACAGGCTATCTGCACTTTCTTAAACATTTATTCATGGTGCATTCCTCCATCACAAGCTGTATACACTATAAATCAAACAGCTTGATGCAAAGAAGAGAAAATACACTCACTGAACACTTGATTCAAAACTCCATATACAGATACGCGGGGAGGCCACCACCCTAACATGGATCCCCTTGGACTCTCTTCTCAGCTTGAACCCGTCTGGCAATTCTCCTTTTTGCCTCGATCTTCAGAAAGGCATTTCAGTGGTGGTCACCGGACGCTTTTATGGGATGTCCCATGTCATGGGTAGACTTATGATTAGATTTACCACTGGGGCCTGACTGTATCTTTCTGTTTGTTATGACGTCCCGCTAGTGTTTGGCATGACCTACAGACTCTGACATCACCTAGTGATTGACTTACTCTAAAATGCCATTCAAACCAGTCCATCTGGTAACACCAATCACACGATGGTCAAAATATTCCTTGAAACTACAAGAAAAAAGTGATTTTATGCGTTGCAGCGCTGCAACATGATTGGTTGATTGACAGGTGTTCCTAATAAAGGTGATCCATCACTATATACGCATAAATTAGGCAAAAACCTGACACATGGCGTACTTTGTTTCCTAAACTTCTGATAAAGAAGCTTAAACATAATTTGGCTGAAACCTGCCATTAAAATCAAGCATCGTCTCTCCTGAATTACGTGGAATTAAATCAGGGAGAGAAGATTTCCCAGGAAATGAATATCAAAATGCATTTCAATGAGATTATGTGAGGAAGTAATTATAGACTTTGGTAGAGAAGGTGCCTATTATCAGTGCAGGCGTTTTACTGTCGATCTAACAAACTAATAAATGACCAGATACATTACCTTCGCACGTGACTTTCTTTTAAACTTAAGAGTTGATGTGTAGTGCAATTTAAAAATAACACAAATACCGAGCGTGGCACACTCATGGCGCCTTAGAACAAAGCAACATTTCTTACACAAGTACTGGATATACTGGAATACTTGAGTATTCCAGAGTGATAAAATAACTCACTTTTATAAATCAAGTAACATTATTTTTTGTTCTAATGAACCCTTTGAATCCTACTAGGTTTTAATCAATAACCATGCAAAGCCATTTCTACTAGTGTTGGTACGATCAAGCCAAAGCTCCAGTGATTTACTGACGAGAGCCACTTCCAAATTTATTCAGCACAAATACTGCAGCTCAAATCACTATTTTTCAAAATCGTTCACCCCCCCCCGAAACATTTTCAGAAAACAACAAAATCTGTCCTTTACATGTTTATGACAAAAGTTCACTTGCCGCTATTTCGTGTTTACTGTGCTTTCCGCACTGTTCCAGTTACTCTGGCCCACGCTCCAACACAGCAGGTGGCGGTAATGCACACTAACGCCAGTTCTCACCCACCATAAAACAAAAACAAGAATAGATTCCTGAACCCATCATACTGGAAAAAAAAAAACGTGGTTTGTGTTGCTTTGTAAATGATCTATAAAAATTTCAAAGCCATCATGTCCCAGGGAACTTACAGGACGAAACAACCATCCCAGAAAGTTCCTAAAACACCAGTAACAGCATAGCGATGAAGAAAGTGAGGGGACGAGGTAAGTATTCAACCTAGCCAGACTTCTGAATTTAACTGACTCGAGTGGGCTTGATAAAAAAACGCTCAGCCCGACAACTGGTTTGGATGGTCAGGAATGTAACAGGAACCATCAAGGTAAATAAACTGGAGGCTTCTGGAAAAAACAGTTTCACTGTCTACAACCAAGAGAGTTTTACATCACCATGGACTGAGAGGCTGCCATCCAGGGAAGAAGGTCCTGGTCTAAACTCAAGATAACAGCTGACAACTTGGACCAAAAAAAAAAGCTTTGTGAAAGAAAGTATGGCCTCCATGACCAGAAAGAAATTTTAAAGTGCAACAATGAGGCATTAAAGGCCCATTTATGCCTAAAAGACGGATATCAACAGATCCTTCTATCCGTACTCTGTTCAATACAATGTAAGGACGAAGCAGTACCACCAGCAACCAAGAAGAAACTGTACTAATAGCAGAACTTTCTTGGGAGAACGGATGAGTTTTTACACTATAAAAACTTCATAGATATACTGTACATTTTATACTGATTTATTCTACTAATAAAACTAAAACCCCAAAAATACCCGCTGCTGCGCCACCGCTGAGACCCACACGATAACGAAACCCCAAAAATAGAAGCTCACACACCACAGCTCCCACTTGCATAGTAATAGTAATGGAAAAAAAAAATAACACAATCCATCTAATGGCAGACAAAAGTTCATCGAGCAAAACATGAGACATCAACAGCAACACAGAACATGAACTCGTTACACGGATAACTAGCCACTATTAGGTTGGCATCCGTCACTGAGCGCCCCGCTCTAACCAAAGTCCACATTCAAAATATGTAAACAGACACCACATGAACTACACTCTGTCTGATCATGTGATTCAGGGTCAAAGTGGGGTTAAAAGAAAACGAAGAAATTCACCCTGGTCGGGCTGTGTCTCTGAACTCACCAAAGACAATTTGATTGTGAACCATGACTTTGACCTTGAAGCGAGTGACCCGGCCATACCCCATGTTGTATCTGTAAGGCCAACCATATAGAAAACATGCTCTGGAAAGTTTTTTCTTTTAAGTGGCGTCAAAGGTTTACGTGAACTAATGTTAGTAGGTGACACCCGCCTTCCAAAGATTTACAAGTATGCATAGTTCGGCTAAGTATGTGAGAGTTAGCATATAGGAAATATGGCACAGCCAAGCTTTTTCTTTTAAGCGGGGTCTAAGGTCAAGGTCACAGTGACCTAACGTTGGTATGCGACACTCACCCTTTCCAAAATGTATAACTATAACTAGTTTGGTATATGTGAGAGTATATCTATATATGTAGGGCCGGGACAAGTTTTTTCTTTTAAGTGGGGTTAAAGGTCACAGTGAACTCATGTTGGTATGCGGCATACTACCCTACACAAGTTTCAGGCAGGTGCCGCCAATGAATCAGGAGTTGCAGACAAGAAACGGGACGCGTGCACAGACCGATCACTATAAGTATACGGGGCCCTAATTATGTCACAAGACTGGTGGTACAAATGAATGCAGAAATCGACAAGTGAAAAACAAACAAACAAACAAAAAAACTTTTCCTGCTTTCGCTTCAAACCATAGTTGGGAAATGCAGAGGAGATTCATTATTTTATTTTGTCCAGGGTTGATGAATCAAACCTTACAGGATCCACACTACTCTCATAACACTCAAGGTCATAAGCAAACGGAGCAAAAGAATTCTCCATGTACATGTCCAAATATATCTAACGGCCCCACAGACCATTGCCGCCGCCCACCACGCTATTCTGCGTCTTCCTGTTTCTTAATAAAGGAGACTTTTAATAGTATATCACGAGTACAGAATGCATATTTTTTCAGTTTGTATAATTTTTATGTATCCACTGCACCAAATTCTTGTTTTTTTTTTTTCCCCTATTAAAATACATGTTGTACAAAAACCGATCCAGAATTCCGTTGTTGTCCTTCACGCACATGAAAAGGAGACTTGTGTAATGTCATCTCGGTGAGACTGCCAGATTTCTTCACATTAATAAACTCTGAATAGCTTGTTTTTATTGCGGAGGAGAATGATACCATTCTGCCTGAGCGATATCACAACGTACAATGGTAAAACGTGGAGCTCCTGCGCAAAAACAAGCACATACGCTTTTATCATTCTCCAAATTCTCTGCATGAAGCTCCTGATTTTTCACAAACACAAACAGGCTGCCTGATGAGTGACGTCAGGATGATATGTAAAAAAAAAAAAAAAAGTGGGTGAATCCGTGTCTGCGTACCTTCTCTAGTAAGATTTTGACGCAGGCAAGATGACCCTCATAAATGGCAGACAGTAATGGACTGATGCCATGTTTGTCTGCAGCCTGAGGAGTAGAAAAGAGAGAGACAGAGACACAGAAGAGTTAATATCAGCGCACAGGAAGTTATTGCAGGATTTATCAAATCAAAGTTTTCTCTTTAGCGTAACAGTAAGCGCTATATTACATCCAGAATGAGAGGATTCATGTAGCATGATAAACATATCTGGCTTTACATCCTAAAAATATGGCTTCAAGGAAGTCAAAGGTGTGCCAGTCTCATCCGGGAAGGCTGATGCTTTCACCAGATCACCCCTTTAAAAACAGGAGAGTTTGGGAAGCCAGGCACAAGTGCATATGGACGGAGAACACTGTGAATTCGATGTCCCAGAGGCTTAAAAGGAGCTGCTTGTATGCAGTCGGTTAGGCGTTTGTCAGCAATTTACTCTGAGTTACGGAGAAGAGCGAGGTGAGACTTCTAATGAAGAATGGCCAGTCATATACAGTATATACTAGTTATCTTGACTGTTGTGACCTTGAAGCAAGGCCAAGGTGACCCATTTACAATCCCAACCGAGACCTTCCTAAGGGAAACCTTTCCACCAAATTCTGTGATCCTATGTTATTTCCTTTCAAGGTTATCGTGCAAAAAAGCTCTAAACAAGCTGAATATATAAAAAGGGCCCTTTTGACCTTAAAAAAAAAAGGTCAAGGTGACCCATATACAATCCAATCATATTTGCCCTTTAGAGGGATCTATCCACCAAATTTGGTGATCCTATATCATTTCCTTCCGGTTCTCGCACTACATACAGACGGACGGACAGAACCCATTCCTACAACTTCTCTGGGACTGCAGGAGCTAAAAACGCCACCAAGCAACCCATGTGTAAGAAATAAAGCCCAAAAGCTCATCAATTAGTGAGTGATTCATCAGCACAATCAGTGCATGATCATTTTATTCATAATTCGAGGTGTGAAGTACAGGAAAAAAGCACTGAAGTAATGCGAGCTTACATTCACATCTGCTCCTCTAGACAACAGGAACTCCACCACGTCAGAATGGCCGCCGTCTGTAGCGTAGTGCAGGGGCTTTCTACCACCCTCCAGTGTCCGGTTCACATCCTCATCCTGCAACACAAACACATACACACACAGTTTGGGGCAGTTCTTAAGGCTTCAGCATTCATGGAGAGAAAAATCAACACACAACTCTTTCCTTTGGCGGAGTTCAAAAATAATTAAGCTTCTTATGATATCCACGAATATGCTAAAAATTCTACTTAATTCCTTCAGGTAATTCAAATAAATAAACAAACAAATAAATAATGTTTAAATCTATTTATCTAGAAGTTATATAAATTAGTAAACACTAAAAATGTCAGGCTTTTGTGAGTCACGGTCGTCAAGTTTTGCCCAGTTATTTGCTTGAAATAGACGGAATTTTAAACATTTTAACTTCATATCTTTCATCTCCTCAACAATTAATGATAAAAATTTTAAGCATAATTTTATAGTTTTTATACACACATACATAGATATATGTACACACACACACACACACACACACACACACACACACACACACACACACACACATATATATATATATATAT
>JAQMYF010000007.1:2846150-2857010 GCA_030014195.1 Neosilurus mollespiculum
TATATATATATCCAGCCTCCCTTGTGACCCTGGCAGATAAGCGGTAAAGATAATGCATGGATGGACTCTCAAAACACAACAGACTTAGTGTGCCTGCATAATGCAAAAAAATTCAAAGCCATTGTAATTAAATTACTATAAACGTGAACATTTCTTAGTGACTGTCTGACTATTTTAGCAGGGTTGTTTAGTTCCGTCCATCTTTCAGTTATCTGTACTATCGCAGGACCAACACAGAGATGAACAACCAGTCGAGACCATCCACACAGAAATGCTCCAGTCTGCTGCAAGAAAAGAACCCAGACCCTTCTTGCTGTGAGTTGGGAGGGATAACCACTAAACCACCATGCCACTCCAGTGAGTTAGTGAATTTAGATAAGATGTAAGTCATATTCAAGTGTGTGGGTGGAAGGTAAGAAGAGTCTGAATGTGTTGTCGTGCCACATTGAACCCTTACGCATAAAAATTTTTAAGAATTACCAAAACACTATAAAAAGATTATTTATCGTGGCTAAAAATGGTCACTGGTGAAACTTTCAGCCACTTCTCCCCTCTCTCTCTTCTCAGATTCATGCAACACCCCTATTTACATCCGTGATTGGACAGAGATTACATTACAGCGTTGCATGATGCAATAAAATGATGAAAGTGAAATGCAACACGACAGGGAATTACATTAAACTGTCTTGTGAAGTCAGCACTTGATTCAGAAAGACATGCACTGATGATGTGCCCTGATGAGAAGGAACAAGGCTTTGGCTTCTGGTTTTTGGTGTGACATGTTGTCCACATATCACACCTAAAATGCAAAACTGTTTTTATTTTATTTATATATAATCGATCTCCCTTAAATTTATATATATTTATATAAATAAATAAATATATAAATATATAACTCCCTTTTATTTATATATAAGATCTCCCTTAAAACTATTGAAGCCATAAATGTAGTACCTGCACCAGTGTACCCCATGATGCAATGCCCAGTAGGGCATTCCCACCAACAGAGCAATATTTTAACATAAATTGCGAAGGGTTTCCCGAGTGTGGCTTAAGGTTCCCAGTTTGTCGCTTTGTGGGGACTTGGAGTAGTTTCGAATTCCAGAACCATTAACCATGTAGGAATCGTTCTTGCATATTTGTCAGACCCAGAATGATTATGCACTCCACTGAGAGCGTATAAACGTTGCTCGGTTTTTCTGTCTCTCTATCTGTCTTAGTGGCTCACCTCATCCCCCTCCTCACCTGTCTCATTACCATTTTCATTACCTCTCCTTGTTTCTGGATGGCTCAGTGTAATGAAAAAAAAAAAAAAAAAACCTCCTAAAATACACAGATAAAGCCTCTGCGTGTGTGTTTGTGTGTGTGTGTGTGTGTGTGTGTGTGTGTGTGTGTGTGTGTGTGTGTGTGTATGTGTGTGTGTGTGTGAAAGGCTAAACGAACCACTAATGACCTTGCCAGATTAAAGTTGATGCATAAAATATGCCCAGTCGATAAAGTGCAGGGCAGAGTGTGCAGTTCACATCCTTCTAATCAATTACAGAAACCTCTCATCCATTGCACCCTTAATTCCCCTCTCACCCCACGGTGAAAACACACATTATGCTTTAGAGCAGATTTCTACTATGGCTAAAAAATATGGGCAATAATAAAACTCTCTAACATTGTCATCACACGAAATAATCGTGTTCTCAGGGCAAAATCAATTGGACTACTGGACCATAACAGGCTTTAACAAAAAATTCAGTACAATTTCAGGCGCCAAATAAAGATGGAGTCATAATGACAATATTGTTCTCAAATTGCTTTTGCTTTTTCTTAACCACAGGAAGGACAGTAGTGATATGGCTTGGATTATAATAAGAACTAGTAATAATCAGTGAGCACAAACCTCAGCCAAGCTGAAAAAAAAATACTCAAAACCCTGCTGGGCCTTCTGCTAAATTAACAATGTTAATGAATAATAATAATAATAATAATAATAAAATCCTAAATCCAGAATTTTATCCAGATCATCTCCAAAATCCATTCATTTTCACTATATATTTGCTGAAATGTTTAATACTACAAGGATCGCAGGAAGGCTGGAGCCTATCTCAGCTGACTCTGGGTAAAGACATGGTACACCCTGAACAGCTTGCCAAACCATTGCAGGGCAACAAACATACAACCATTCACACTAACTCTCATACCAAGAGGGCATTTGGAACAGCCAATTAGCCCAATGTGCATGTTTTACGACTGTGGAAGGAAACCGGAGAACCTGGAGGACATGCAAACTCCACACAGAAATGTCATCGCCTAGCCTTGAATCCAGGACGTTCTTTCTGTGAGTCAGACATGCTAACCCACCACGCCATCGTGCCGCTCATTTCCAACCGTTCTATTCTAATGGAATGTTATTTGGGCTGTACTCCACCCCTCGAAAAATTCATCAAAAACCATTCACAACCTTTTGCATTAAGTTGTTAATAAACAAACCAACCATAACCTCCTTGTCAGAGGTAGTCATTTTCCTGAGGCAGATTCCTCTGTGGGAAGCGGCATGCACCGCTCGTGTTATTTAATATGCCTGGGAAGGGAATGGGCACCTTTACCATTACCCTTACACAGGTGTGTGTACTGTGGTTATTTCTGAACACTCTTTAAGGCAATCCTGTGGTGAATGCTGGTACTCATGACATGGTTGTTGCTCAATATGGTTGTATTACACACCACCACTGCCAGCTAGGATGGGATATAGAGTGCTAGGTGCAGGTAACTGTGGTTCAGTCAGCTCTTTACACTAGTCTTTTGTGTTTGTTTTTGTATTTAGTATCCTTATACATGTATATGTGCACATACTGTAGTTATGTGCACTGCAAACCTTATCCACCTCCATTTTGACCAAGCTCTTTCCTATATTGTTATTCTCTATCTTGTCATCCATCACTCAGAAATGTCCACTCGAACCTGTCCCTGGACTGGTAAACATTTATTGAACATGACAATTTTATTATAAGTCATTCAGATGCCCCCTAAGCCAGTACTGCTACAGGTGAGATGTAAGTCTCTTTCTATCCATCTGTGTGTTTTTGTTCCTGTCCCTTCCCTTTTTCTGTATCTTTGCTTCTGCTTGTATATCAAGTAAATGTTAAGATATCAGAAAAAATGTTTGTTTTATTTTTCCATTAGTGAGAAAATGTATACTCTATTTTATTCAGCTGTACCTCACAATACATGTAGGGGTGTATCTCTGACCTCCATTCTCTCCCAGCTCACTCCCATAATGCTGCTCTGTACACCAGGCCAGTCCCCGGACTCCAGAGATATACAGTCTTATTGGATGTGACAATATCATTATAAGCTTTTCAGATGGCTCCTAACCCAGGCCTGCTGCAGGTGAGATGTGTGTTGAGGTACACTTTCTATATCCATCTCTATCATATTCAATCTCTCTGTCAGTTTTCACTCACTGTCTTTCTCCATTAACTTGCTGTCTAACTGCTGATAACAAAACAAACTCCTGGTCAGTTAGTATGTAGGAACTGTATACATGAATTCATTCTCTCTCTCTCTCTCTCTCTCTCTCTCTCTCTCTCTCTCTCTCTCACACACACACACACACACACACACACACACACACACACACACACACACACACCATGAATATCACAAATGTCATGTCAATACTGACCTTCAAATGATTTTGGACCCTTATTAAATTGAATTCACCAAATTCTTGGGTTTTTGTATAAACAAGGACAATTCTGATCTCCCACCCTAACCAATTAAAAAACAAACAAACAAAAAACCCCAAACAAAAAAACAAACAAACAAACAAACAAACCAGTGAGATGGTTAAATGATCACCCCGCCTACAAAAGATATATCTTGGTGCACACCAAGGCTTCCACCTGTGATCAGCTGTATTCATTCTGATTAGTTAATTATAAAACAGCTATTTCTAGAGCATTCCGTTGCTTGGAAGCAAATAATCAACTATGGGTGGAAAGGCGCTGTCAAAAGCTCTGAGGGATGAAGTTTTGGATGGGCACAATTTAGGAGAAGGATTCAAAATTAATTCTAAAGCTTTATTAATCCCTAGGTGCACAGTAAAGGGCCACTGTTGGGCCCTTGAGCAAGGCCCTTACCCTTGTTTTCTCAGTTGTATTAATAATAAATGAACGTTTCTCTGGATAAGGGCATCTTTCAAATGCCATAAATGGAAATGTAAAGTTTATAATCAAGATGTGAAAGTGTTTGGTGCTATGGGAACCATCCCTGGATCAGGCCATCCCTCCAACTTCTCTTTTCATAATTCTGACAAAACAGCGTACTTCTACTACAGAGCCCCAAAATATTCCTGGTCTTCCTAGTCCAAAGCCCCACATCTGGTAGAAATTTCATGAAAATCCACAGATAATGCTGATAACAAGCACACAAAGAACCTACCAATGCACTCAGAGAGTGCAGACCTTCACCAAGGTGGTGCAATTTCTTTTTTACATGGGTTATATTGGCAAACAATATAGAATCATGGTGCCCCCTTAAGGCGTGTTTCGCAATTATTTTTCAGCTCTGTATTTTTTTCTCCAAGCACATTCAGGGTGATTTACATATCCTTGGCCTATTGCACAATGTTAAAAAAAAATCCTTCAAAACATAATCTGCTTGGTAGAGGTAATAAAGTTTGTAAATGCATGATTTAATTAATTATATTACTATGAATATAGAGATAAAGAGATCTTTATTGTCAGTTGTTGCGTGAACAATATAAATCAGTTTAGCAGCTCTCTGTTTAGCAGCAATTATAAAAAAGTACACAAAAGACAACTAACTACACTAACTACACTAAGCTAAATATGAGCATATACCTACATACACATACACATACTTACATGTACTTATATAGACACTTATACATACATATATCCTGTATAGGCAAACACATATGCATCTATCCACATATTTACACATGTACAGACTTATACATTTATCCACATATTCACTCATTTAGAGACATACACAGAAGGGCGCATGATATGTCAAAGGTGCATAGTATACACAGGGTGAGAGGTAGAGCTTTTTAGTCATAAAGTGCATGAGCTAAAATGTTATATGATGTTTGAGACCTGCTTTAAACATGAGTATTACACTTAAGGAGTAATATTGCACTGTCCAGGAAGATGGTCTGAATGATGATTATTCAGTCAGTGTGTGTGATGGTGGTGGTGGTGGGGTTGCATGTTTAACAGCGTGTGGGTAAAAAACTGTTCTTGAGTCAGTTAGTTTTTGTTTTTAGTGTCCTGTACCTTTTTCCGGAAGGGAGAGGAGAGAAAAGGGGGTGTCCAGGGTGTGTGGGTTCCCTGATAATTCTACTGGCTCTCCTCCGAAGTCTGCCAGTGAAAGTGTAGTTCTATGTCACTGACGGGGGGTAGTGTAGTTCCAATTACCCGCTCTGTCGTCCTCAACACCCACTGCAGGACCTTCCTGTCCTCTGCAGCACAGCTGCTGAACCACACTGTACAGCAGTAGGTCAGGAGGCTCTCGATGGCGGAGCAGTAACAGTTTGTCAGTAGGAGTCGGGGTAGGCAGGCTTGTCTGAGCTTTCTGAGAAACTACATCCTTTGTTGTGCCTTCCCCACCTGGTGAGAGATGTTTGTGGTCCAGGTGAAGTCAGCAGAGATGTGGACTTCAAGAAACTTGAAGCACTCCACCCTCTCTACCTCCTCTTCATCAATATAGAGGGCAGAGTGTTCAGTTTGTTTAGATCTCCTGAAGTCAAATAGAAATTAAAGCTGTTATATTTACCTTCTAAGATATTGTTTTTTAATTCAGCACAGTAGACTTCAGGGTAAAACCTCAAACCAAAAATGACTCTGGCACCCATACCCGGCATCATAGAGGTAAAATACTGCTGAAATTCCTCAATGCAAAATGGTATGGTCACATGAACTGAAGACAAACATTTCACAATAACAAAGTTTATTTTTTTGCACTGCAATCTGCTACAATAATAAAAAAAAATCTTATTTATAATGGTTGGAATTTTTTATATGTAAGTACATCTCACCAATGGATAAACAAACAAACAAACAAACAATCACACAGACAGATAGATAGATAGATTGATAAATAAATAATCTTGCATTCAAAATTCAAACACAAAATATTCACCACCCTAAAACTTCCTTTTTCAACCTTCCAAATACATGCTGGCAAAAACAAAGGTGTTAAAATTCAGAACCAACTTCAGGTCTTACTCAGGAAGAGCAATGGATTGCCGATACAGACCGAAAGCCATTTGTACATGCATGCCACCAGCGATCTGTATCAGCAATCCATTAACCTTCTGGAGTACCTGGATGTGAAGACCAGAATGTTAACATTTTCTGTGATTGCTTTCCAGTGTATAACCCGTTTTGCTTATTTGTTTATGATTACCTGCCTTGGCAAAGATATCCTTGCTTTGTGTTTGAGCATTGCCTGTCCTGTTCTGACTGATTGTGGATCTTCTGGGCTGAACTGGCTGACCCCTGCCTGTATCATATGAATTTGAACGGTGTCTTTGGATTTATCTGCCTGATCTTTATTGAAGAGTAATGGTATTGGTCATCTTTACAGCATAATTTGTGCACATAAAGACGCTTATTTGAACATAAATGACCATAAAAAGCACTTTTATAGCACTGATAATTTTATCCCGTGGATTACTAGCGGTGGCTGAACTGCGGAGGTTAGCAGTTTTTCCCCAGATGTGACGACAACGTGTTGGGCAGGTTTGCATCTCTTGTGGAGACACTTTACACTTTATTTACTCTGAGGATGAGAATGCTGCCAGAGATGTGCGTGATGATAAATCCAAAATGGCGTATGTAGCTAACGTTTTGCCATCTTGTCTTTCCTGTTGTTGGTTTAGGGACAAAAATAAATCTTTTCCGCAATTTCTGTGCTTGTTGTTTGTGCGGCTCAACACTGGCTTATAATGTGTTATGTTACACGGAGTCAGTGATGCAGTCCAGCTAGTCCAATGAATTCGCATCACTACCCGGCTGGAACAGCCAATCAGAAAGGCAACATGTCTTTGAGCATGCCCAGAGCCGTAACATTTGTGCGCACTTCTGACGCTGCCAGAAGGAATGGCTGATGTCATAGGTGATCATTTTAAATAGCTAGTAACACCAATTCACCCAGGTGCCCTTTAAAGCTGTTAACCTCTGCAGTCTGCATCCACTGTTTTCCCCTACAATGCAAAGACATGCACATTAGGCTAATTGGCTGTTCCAGATTGCCCCTGGGTGTGAGTGTGAGTGCGAATGGTCATATGTGTTGCGCCTGTGATGGTCTGGTGAGCTGTTCAGGGTGTACCCCGCGTCAACCAGTGTTGGCACTGGCCTTGCCACAATCCTAAAATAAAGTGGTCTAGCACCTGAATGTGATGAGTAAGTGTTTGGGGTTGATTATGATATTTATAGATAAGAAAGACTATTCTAATTTAAGAGCCTCGTAAGTAAACAATGTGTGTATTATGTTTGTGTAACTGAGTTTGAGTTTGAGTTTGAGGAGCAGATTTAAATGAAAACGGAAATATTTTTATTCTGGGTTCTATTTTCCAATCAGTTTTGTCCCATTTTTTGATAGGGACAAAAATCAGAATAAGCATCAAAATAAACCACTTATTTTCCCCCACGACAAGTTTCTAATGCTATTATAAGGCTCTGACAACATGGAACGGATCCCTACAGTGATACACCTGTATCTGTTTACATCAATAACTTCTTCTGGTCTCTGACGCTGCGTTGCAGGCAAAGCATGCAGTCGATTATCACACGGGAATTTCCTGATGTTTACAAAACAGGCAGTCATGCAGAAGTCGGTTTGCAGAGTAACGCAGGGATCTTCGGTACTTTTTAAAAAAAATACACTACTTCATAAATTCTGTGTGATTCTCGAATTTGACAACAAACAAAAAAACAAATAAATAAATAAAACAGAAAATAGCCCCCAAGTGATAATCGACTGCATGCACTGTAAGGGGGAGACCAGAAGAAGAGAAGGGCAAAAGCACTGAGTGTCGAAACTGTCATTTGCTTCAGCTTCTTGGCAGTTATTGAGGTAAACAGACACAGGTGTATCTCCGTAGGGCTCCTTTCCATGTTGTCAGACACTTACAAGACACAATGCTGCACGGATTTCAGTTGGTTTTGTCCTGAGTAAAAAAAAAAAAAAATGAAATGAAACAGAGCCCTGCGATGGCCTGGTGAGCTATCCAGGCTGTTCCCCCGCCCTCGCCCAGAGTCGACTGAGATGGGCGCCAGCCTCCCCGAGACCCAAATTAGGATTAAACGGTTGAGAAAATGAATGAATGAATGAAATGAAACAGATGGGGAAGTATGGCCCAGGTTAAAAAATACCACTTTTCCTTTTAAAGTTTTAAACCTTTTGATTCAAATTTATGTCTTAATGTTTAAGTCTATAGATGTACTGTATGTTTCTGCAGAAGCTGTAATGCTTAAGGATACGGATTGGCAAAAGGGTCCACATTGGACCCCTATCAATCCATAATACATCTGTAATTGTTACCAATTAATTACAGCACAGGGAGTGGGGCTGGTGGCGTAGTGGTTAGGGAGCTGGGGTCATGATCAGGAGGTCATGGGTTCGAATTCCCGTTAGACCCCCATTGTTCTAAAACCCCTGGGCAACTTAACCACAAGTGTGCCTCTGTCCACCCATCAGTATAAATGGACCTGTGATGGACTAGCGTCCCATGCAGGAGGACTCCAAGTCGCTTCACGCTACAGAAAATCAGGGATAAGCACCGGCCTGATGAGCCAATAGGCTCGGTGTAAAAAGCCCAACAGACTTACATGGAGGGGACTATTCCATTCAGTGACATCCACAAGACCTGAGGCGTATAGATCTTTTAGTGTACTACACAGACACATGAGCAAGAA
Source organism: Neosilurus mollespiculum (assembly GCA_030014195.1). Lineage (NCBI taxonomy): Eukaryota > Metazoa > Chordata > Actinopteri > Siluriformes > Plotosidae > Neosilurus > Neosilurus mollespiculum. The sequence goes on from JAQMYF010000007.1 coordinate 2,855,090, forward strand.
AAGCACACTTAAACAAGATGATGTTTTATTACTTCCGCCAATGAGGTTATGTTTTCACCGGCGTTGGTTTGTTTATTTGTTTGTTTGTTTGTCTGTCTGTTAGCAGCATTACTCAAAAACTTATGAACGGATTTTGATGGAATTTTCAGGATGAGTCAGAAATGATACAAGGAACAGTTGATTAAATTTTGGCGGTGATCCAGATTATTGTCTGGATGCAGGGAATGTTTAAAGATTTCTTAGCGCGGATGACGTAGTCATTCGGGTTACTGTGTCCGGAACATACTGAAGCGTAACTTCCAGGCTTGCGTTCGGTGGTGTAATCTCATTCCTTTACCTTTCTTTACAACTTTTGGGCCAATTAGCACAAAAATAATCCAATTATTAAAACTTCCTCATCCGAGCACAGGGCCTATTATTCAAGGCCGGTCCTAAACACAATGCAGTCATATAAAAGGCTGTGTGTTTGCATTGTAGCGTTCAAATAATAAACAAATGTTGCATTTATAAAAATGCTGCATTTCTTACAATACCTAATGGTGGTACTGAACGGCCTTGGCGGAGGTCTGCACTCTCCAAGTGCTTTTCTAGTTATTATTATTTTTTTAATCATGACAGAAACAGTGGAACTTAAATCATAGAAGGCAGGTGAGCACCTCACAGGTATTGTTGGCTCAGCCGAGAATAAGCACTGTGTAAAGGTGTGTTTTTACACTTATTTAAAGTTCTAGTATATACAACATGAAAACATGTTTTTATGGTTTATTTTTCCATTTTAAAGCGTGATGATGTTGCTGCCTGTTCCAAGTGACCATGACAAATCGTGAGTCAGCAATTTTGTTTCAAGCACTAACCACTTAGGATAATGTCTAATATCAATCAATAACGGACCAATGAGTTCATGTCGTCCCAAGCAAGTGGACAATATTATTCACTCAAAATATTTTCTCGTTTCTGATTGGTGAAAAGTCATCAGTAAATTCTTGGTATTCCTGTAATTTATCTATCATCGACATTGGATAAGTTGGATGATTATTGCACGGTTGGCACGCACCAATGTTCATCCTCATAAAGATCATATAATATAGATCGACCATGCCCCATGGTGGACGGCACCATCTTGGTTTAAAGCGCTGTGGCCCTGAGATGTTAAAACTTATGCTGTTTTAATCCACAGCTGAGAGCGAGTAGCAATGACAAAGACAGTGGCACAAAGTTCTGCCACCAACAGCGCCGCAGCAGAGTGAAGCCTATCTATCTATCTATCTATCTATCTTTCTATCTATCTATCTATCTATATCTATATCTATCTATCTATCTATATCTATATCTATCTATCTATCTGTCTATCTATCTATCTATCTATATATATATATATATATATATATATATATATATATATATATATATGCACCGCCACTTCCCCTCCTCCTGGAAAAAGCTTGCAATAAAATGACTGTCCGCTCTAAAGACAAGCATGTTCCTCATGCATGTTCGCAACCAGCGGATTAGCTCATTTTTGGTGGGAAAAAAAAAATTCTAATTCTTAAAAATATAAATGCATCCTTACCATCAATCACTTTAGTTCCATATTTTGCTCTGGATTTTTATTTTGGATCGACTAGACTAGAATGGATCGACTAGACCAGAATGGATCGAAAGCTGCTTAGTGGGAAATAGCATCCGGTTCTTACAGCTGTCTCACACCGGCTACGATGCGCTTTCCTCCAGACAAAATATTTTGACTGAATAATAAATCAATCAAATAAAAACAATAAAATTCTGCTTTTGTGTAATATAGAAAATTATTTAGATGATGGAGGTGTTATCAAATATAAAACCACCGCTCCCGAGTGGCGCATCGACAAGGTGCGCGACTATCAACCCGGAGATCGCAAGTTCAAATCCGGATTGATGCCAC
>JAQMYF010000007.1:2857110-2876818 GCA_030014195.1 Neosilurus mollespiculum
AGATATAAATATATATATATTTAAAAAAAAAAATATATATATATATATATATATATAAATAACCCCCTCGACTGGAATAATTCTCTATATCATACTTCACTTCACTCATTCATTCATTTGCTGAGCCTATGTCAGCCAACAGTGGAAAACGACAGGGTACACCCTAAACAGCTCGCCATGTTCATCGCAGGGCCAACACACACACAAAATCATTTACACTTCCGCCTAGGAACAGCCTAATGTGCATGTTTTTGGACTGTGGGAGGAACCCGCAGGAAGCCCACAAACACAGGGCCAACATGCAAATGCCACACAGAAACTCCTTTGCGGAGCCAGGGATTCGAACCCAGGACCTTCTTGCTGTGAGGTGGACATGCTAACCCCTACGCCACCATGCTGCCTTCACCTCGTTCAATATTTGCTTATTATCTACTCTGCAAACCAAGGATAATAATCATAGCTTTAATCTGATTCTGAAATCCTAGAATTTCAACAAAATGCTGTGGCCTAATGGAGAAGCGGCTTTGGGACTGAAAGGTCGCTGGTTTGATTCCCGAGCCAGAAGAAAAAATGGTGGCGGTGGGGGAGTGAGCTGCACCTTCCCTTCCTCCACCTTCATGGCTGAAGTGCCCTTGAGCAGGACACCTAACCCTCAACTCCTGTCTGCGTGCCCTCAATGTGTGTGGCAGCCCACACTCCGAGTGTGTGTGGGTTAAATGCAGAGCCAATAATTTCCCCTGGGGGATTAATATAGTATATCAAATAAATAAACAAATAAATAAAAATTCAATCATCTCTCACACTTTTCAAGATAAAAAAAAAATTTAATAAAAAATACTCAGACTGTCTTGGGGACTATTCCCCACTATTCATCTCGCCGGTAGTGAATAATCGTTAAATATATTTTATTCCCAAGAGAATATTCAGTCATAAAACAATATACGCTATTATTATACAATATTAACTGCATTATTCATTAACTACAGTGAAACTGAGTGGAAGGGTACTGAAATATCATTCTGCACCTATAAAGGGTTTCTGGGCGTTTAGGGGGTTAAACAACTTTCAGAAATGTTCTCATTGTGGCTCAAATCATATTCCTTAAATGTCCTTCTTCTTCCAACAAATAAAATGCATTTAAATACTTTATTAAACATTCAAAAGCAATCTACCAAAGAGTGCACCAAGGCTTAAAGAAAAAAAAATGGTAAGGGCTGAGTAAGCAGAAATGTCTGAGCGAGAGCAGAGCGGACCAGAGGAAACAAGGACGAGATATTGAGAGCTGAGCGTAAAGTGCTTTTCAAAGCCAGGCGATGAAATTGAAATGTAAATGATGAAATGTTGCTTCTGGGACGGGTCATTAAAGTTGTATGAGTCTGTGTGTATAATATACATGTGTGAGATCAGTCAAGATAAGTTAAACGTGTGTGTGTGTGTTTGAGGGTGTGTATGTGTGAGAGGGACTGATTTCATGTAGGTTGTGAATCCTCTTCTGTTACGCCACACGCAGACAGTGTTTTGTACCCACACTTCTCTGTGGAATTGTCCAGGGTTAATGAGCCTGTGTACATGGCACTCCTACACACAAAGCTAAGATCACTCCAAAGCAGACTGAATTAATGTGCTTCTCATTATCCTCGCTTGTTCTATAGGATTCTAAACCACCAGTTGTGGTGTCAGTAACAGAAACACGACTCATCTTATCTGCTCGTCACATAAATCTGTTCTTACTGCACCGTGCTTTCAAGTCTAACACCACATACTGACATACAGCTCTATTTACTAAAGTGCCAAATGACTCATCAGCAATATGTTCCTCATCAAAACTGGAATCAAACTAAACATCCTACAGGAGTCCTTGAGATAAGCTAACTATGATACTAAAAGAAACATTTCCACATCAAGTTTATTTGTCATATACAGGGTAACAATGGAACATCAGTACCGGCAGTGAAATTCTTGGACTCAGTGCCCCTCAATATTGCATATAAAAATTAATATTTAGATAGAATCTAAAGTAAGAAAAATAGACCATATATATATATATATATATATATATATATATATATATATATAGGATAAAAATACTAAAAGAAAACAAAATGAAATACTGAAGTGAATTTCTGAACTGAATACTAAATAAATCCATCCATTAAAAATTCCATACATTCATTAGAACAATAACTAAAAAAGAAATGAAAAGAAACAGGGTCAAGTGGGACGATACCCAAACTGGGTTGCTTTTAAGGTAAAATTTGGTTCCAATACATTTTATGGGCATGACGTACACTATATGAACAAAAGTTTATGGACACTTGACCATGACACTCATACGTGTTTTTTGGGTGCTGGACTCCAGGTTTCTTTCCTCTTTACTGTTATACTAAATTTCTCTCTTCTGGGAAGGCTGTCCACTAGATTTTGGAGTGTAGCTGTGGGGATTTGTGATTATTTATCTACAAGAGCGTTATTAAGGTCAGACACTGATGTCAGCTGGAGACACCTGGGGCAGTTCATCCCAATCGTGTTCAGTGGGTTTGAGGTCAGTGCTGTGCAAGTGACTCTAACCTTGGCAAGGCATGTCTTCATGGAGCTCATTGTGTGCACAGGCGGGACGGTCGTGCTAGAACAGGTTTGAGCCTCTTAGTTTTTGAAGGGAAATTGTAACCCAACAGCAGACAAAGACATTCGGCACAGTTGTGAGCTTTCAACTTTGTGGCACCAACTTTGGAGAGAAGCTACATCTGGGTGAAGTGTTCCTAAACTTTTGTCCATTTTAGTGTAAATAACCTACATTTGAATCCGTTGAGGCCTAAAAAAATGAGACCATCGCAGGGTCAACACACACGACTGTTTACACTCATTCCTAGTTTTGGATTGTGGAGAAAACTGGAGTACCCTGAGGACACCCAGGCACAGGGAGGACTTACAAACTCCATGCAGAGACACCCTTGCCAAGCCCGGACTCAAACCCAGGACCTTCTTGCTGTGAGGTGGACATACTTACCACTATGCCACCGTACCGCCGTACAATATATTCTATATATAATCGATGCAACTTATTACAGAAAAATTATTGTTATATTAACACTTTAGAAAAAAATTAAATCAGTATCTCTGTGTATGGCTGTCATTTCTTTCCAGAGTCTGCGGCAGAATACCAACACAAGCAAACCTCGTTTTACTTAATGAGGTATTAATTAGGTGATAATCTGAACCGAAACTTCATTAATGAGGAAAAGTGCAACAGCCACTGCTGTGCTCATCACCATCTTCTTGCAATACGACCAGTTTGGATGCAAAAATATCTGTTCATCATGCCTGCTGGGTAAACAAGGCTGGTTTGGTCCATTACAATGGAGTGATCTTTAAAAAACGGAATGGATACGTCAAAATAATTAATCTAAATGATTTGACAAAAGATCTCAATTGAATGTCACAGTTGGATGGTTTGGAATATTTCTAGCATTCAAACTGGCTAATTGGCCCAGAGGATTCTGGGAAGTGTGAGGAGATGTGTGAGTCCCTGTAAAGGATTCCCTAGTTCAGGACACACTTGGAGGCAGACAAACAGTTAACTCTATTTATTCACTTATCCAATAAAAAGTGTTTTTAATGCACTAGTTCACACTCCACACACACACACACACACACACACACACACACACACACAGATTCACTGCTCCCAGCTCTCTCTTCAGTTGGCAGTTGCTTTCTGATAAAAAAAAAAAAAACCCAAACACACACACAGAGAGCTCACACACATCTAACTAGCTACAGGTGCATTCAATCATCTACCTGTCGACTTTACCTGTCTCCTCTCCCCCTCTAGAGGGCGCTTGATCCCACCCTTGCTGCCACAGTCCCTTTAAGTGTGTCTGATGAATTTTTTTTACTCTCTCAATCGCCACGATTTGAGAGAATCGTGATGAGCGTAGGGGGTCGTGGGATCGAATTGTGATGATCTTGAGGGGACTTGGAGGATTCGTGGTGATCGCACTGATCATGGCAAAAGTTTTGACTGTCAAAAATGTTCCCATGATTATTACAATATATTACGTTTTGTCACCAATCATGATAGAACATAGGAAGCGCGGGGAGAACATACAAACCCCGCACAGAAACGCCCACGTGAAGGCCAGCACTCAAACTCAGGACCTTCTTGCTGTGTGGTGGATGTGCTAACCACTACCCCCACATGTTTTTACTAAGAAGTTCTCATTCTCTTAGACTAGCGTTCCAACCAGGTTGATGCTCAGTCTTCCTGGGATGCTTCAGATCCACCATAACCCTGATTAGGATAAAGCAGTTACAGGAGATAAATGATGAAAGGTATTCCAGCTTTTTATGACAAAACCACTAGTGTCATAGCACTCTCATTAGGGTTGAGGGGAGGCTGGAGCCTATCTCAGCCATCACTGGGTGAACAACAAACCCATGCAAGGACAGGGAGACCATCCAAACTCCACACAGAAATGCCCTTACCCTGGGCTCGAATCCAGGAGCTTATTGCCGTGAGGCAGACATGCTAACCACTACGCCACCAAGCCGCCCCTAATGTCATAGCAGTAGACCATTTATTCAAGGCTTCTTACTTTCTCTCCTGGCCTGAGTATATTTAAAACTCACTTGCCCATTAGTCCTCAGAGCTACTGTAGACAATTATTGGACAGAATCAGCTTCTAAACTGCCAACACCCAAAAGCCTCAGGATGCCAGTTGGGAGAGAGGTTTCCCTGGTTACCCACCAAGGATAACAACCTGATTCTGTTTGTTATGCAATAATCTCAGACACAGTTTTAATTGGACCTTCAGTAAAACAAAAACCCTCAACTGCCACGTTAATTATTGTGTCCGTCATTTTTATACAGTCCTGTATATCTGTGGTGATGGAGTGAGAGCTGATAGTGTAAACTGAACGAGCATTGGTTTTGTTTCAGTATTTCAGTGCCGAGCAGCCGAGCAGAATTAGCACAATCACTGGACTCCAATCATAAGGGATTAAGTTTGGCTTCACCTCAGGCACTCAGGAATTTGTTTTTATTTTAGCAGTAGGAGCTGTCTGTCATGCTGAATTAATGGAGCTACAGATAAAACGATCCTTTAACTGAGGCCTGGCATCACATTTTGTGCAGATTGGTGATTCTGGGTGAACAGCAGGAGATGGTGTTCTCCCACCTGGAGCAGTCTCTGTTGGCGATCACTGAAAATACACATTCTGTGTGTCCACCTCACAGCTATCCTGGTGTAAGAGAACATGAACACATGCAGTTCATTAAGACTGTTTTTGTGAAGTTCTGTTTGAACTGGTCCACTGGGGATCAGCCACATGCTCCCCAGTCCATATGTCCCAGACCATATGTTCCGCAGTACCTATGTTCCCTGGTCCTTATTAAATTAAAGGATCTTCCACTGTATTATGTAGAAGTAAGCTACAACTATTGTATCCATATTGTAAAAGAAGTATGATGAAACAAAATCAAACATACTCATCAAAGTAACAATATATGGAATATTAGGGTTAGGGTTCCTGCGGAACATAGGTACGGGGGACCATAGGATTGGGGAACATAGTCACTGGGGAACATAAGCACTGGGGATCATACGTACTGGGGAACATAGGTACTGGGGATCATAGAACTGGAGAACATAGGCACTAGGGAACATAGGTACTGGGGACCATAGGATTGGGGTACATAGGTACTGGAGAACATAGGTACTGGGGACCATAGGACTGGGGAACATAGTCACTTGGGACCATAGGCACTGGGGAACATAGTCACTGGGGGCCATAGGCACTGGGGAACATAGGCACTGGGGATCATAGGCACTGGGAACATAGGTACTGGGGGCCATAGGCACTGGGGAACATAGGCACTGGGGATCATAGGCACTGGGAACATAGGTACTGGGGACCATAGGACTGGGAAACATAGGCACTGAAGACCATGGTACTGGGGAACATAGGTACTGGGGACCATGGTACTGGGGAACATAGGACTGGGGAACATAGGTACTGGGGAACATAGGCACTGAAGACCATGGTACTGGGGAACATAGGTACTGGGGACCATGGTACTGGGGAACATAGGTACTGGGGACCATGGTACTGGGGAACATAGGACTGGGGAACACAGACATGGACACAGCCCAGTGTATGCCAGTGTAGTGTCATATGCTGAAGTTCACTGCAACATAGTTTTGAATTCATTGTTACTCATTTTAATAAGTTCACTTTTGTTTGTTCCATGCATCAAAAATCTTTATGCATGTATTAAACTTTTCAGTGTATGCCAACAGCCCGTACGCAGCATGAATGTTAATGCAATTTGAACTTATTATTCAACTGCAGTAATGTAGCGAGGGTGGCATGATGGTGTAGTGGTTGGCACGTCCATCTCACATCAAGAAGGTCCTGGGTTTGAGTCCCAGGCTCTGTGTGGTATTTGCATGCTCTCCTCATGCTTGTGTGGGTTTTCTCCAGATACTCTGGTTTCCTCCCACCGTTCAAACACATGCACATCAGGCTAATTGGCTGTTCCAGATTGCCCCTAGGTGTGAGTGTGAGTGTCAGTGTGAATGGCTGTGTTAGTGTTGACAATGGGATGGACCGGCAAGCCGTTTATGATGTACTTTGCCTTCGCCCAGAGATTCCAGAACGATTGGACAGTTCGGCAAATGAATGAAAGAATGAAGGAATCTCACAGTGTGTGTGCTGCAACTACCCACATGTACTATCTAGCCTTTTAAAAATGCAACAGGATTTTATAAATGCATCAAAGCAACGTAGCGCACCAATCCTAAATAGTAAGGAGGTGAAATGAAGGAATACCGTTTATATGGGATCGCAGTGAAGAGAAAATCTTATGGAGATGTTGCAGCAGAGGTCTGTTTTTATACAACATATCCTCTAGCTGTTTATTCCCTTATTTCTGTTTTTTTCTGCACGTACACGAGGTTTAACACTAGCGATTGCTGATGACATATTTTTTCAGTACTAATTTGCATCGTAGACGACATTTCAGTAGGTGTCATCATCGTATTGTCTACATACCTTCGTACATACAATCGTACAGTCTGCATCGCTGCCGTATGCAAGTTTATTAGATCCATGTCGCAGATTTTTATTAGATCCATCGTGAGATTTGTAATCTCTAGAAAGCTTAACGCCACAATTATCTAAACTATTTGTATAGCTTTGGGAAAACTCATAAACCCTCAATGGAGCGATGAAGACTTCACAAAGGGTAGTGTGATGGTGGCAGATACTGTACATCGAGTCTAAACAGTCATTCTCACTCACTCATTTGCTGAACCACCTAAACCTACTAGAAGTACAGAAGAGCCTATCTCAGCTGACACTAGATGAAGGCACCCTGAACAATTCGCCAGACCATCTCAGGGCGAACTGCCAGTTAGCTGAATGTGCATGTCTGTGGAAGGAAACTGGAGTACCCGGAGGAAACCAACACAGGCACGGGGAGAACATACTCCACACAAAAACGCCCTTGCTGAGCTCAGGACTTGAACTCAGGGCATTCTTGCTGTGAGGTGGATGTGCTAACCACTATGCCACCGTGCCGCCCTAGAGTCTAAACATTGCATGAGAAACAACTGACACCTTCTAGTGTTTGAACTGAAGCAGTCTGACTTTATACAATGTTCCCAGATATCAATTCTTCCCTAAAACTAACCCAACATGGCATTTGAAGATGAAAGCGGTGCAGCTGGCTTGTTAGCACACACACTGGTGGTTAATGAGGTGGGGCTGTCAGAAAATTGTCCCACATGGGTGTCTGTGTAAAGTAAGACAGCATTAATACAGTGTTGGTATAGAACTGTTTAGTTAAGGGCACAGCTTATTCTTTTGCTGTCAGTCAAAGTTGCTGTTACGGAAGACTGAATTTAGCTACATAGACCAGTAACACAGAAATACACACATATTGCTGGTTTATCTCATTCTCTGTGGAAATCAATTCTGAATCCTCCTACAGGGACCAGAGAAGCCCAGCTCATAGCTGCCGGCTAGAACATTTCCCAGCCCACTCATTCGCTATATATAAATATGACTGAAAAATAATACAATATATGTCTGTATAAACATTCTCATAGTTGACAGGAGCATACTTATCACATACAGCACACTCATCAAAAATTAGACATCAAGAGTACACTCAATCTGCCTCACGTTGTTTATTTTTCTTGATTTAGCATTGCTATTGATTATGTGCTCAGCAACAGAGGCATTACAATGTCAGCATCTGGAGCAAGTTTTTATGATGCACACTTGAAAGCCTGTAAAGGGAAGAGGAACTGCACCGTTACTGTTATATATACACGGCACGGCCAGGAAAAAAAAAAGTTGCACGTTTGAACATTTTGTTGGACTGCCTGTAGCCTTGGTTACATCACGTAAGCTTCATGGCATTGTTTCGGCAAACTTCATTTGTTTCCATCCAGAGTCGGGTTCATTTCTCACCGACATCTTGAATTGATGACTGAAAAATTGAACCATTTGATAAAGTTTTCTCTTGAACATCCCAAAGATTTTCAATAGGATTAAGGTCAGGACTCTGGGGTGCCAATACATATGTGTTAATGATTCCTCATGCTCCCAGAAAGACTCTTTCAGCCCTAATTTTTGAATCCGTGCCATTAGGGACGCAAAAGTCCACTGATGGGATAACCCGCTCATTCAGTACATTCAGGTCATTAGCTGACTCCATTGTTGGTGAGCCTCATCCTGACCAGCTGCAGCAACAATGCCATGGTGATTACATGCTGAAATCAAGGCTAAAGCTGATCCAACAAATCTTTGAGTCTGTGACTTTTTTCTGGCCAGACAGTGAAGTATCCTTTACAAACTGCAATTTTGGAGTACATACAGAAATCAGGGCCCACCAGCCATTGTGTGTCATGTTATTATGTGCTATGTTGTACTTCTGCTCCTGCATCACTAGTTATCACTGTTAAGTTAACACAGACTTGGTCGAAAGGAATAGTAGGAAAAGTAATGACTGAAGATTTGCCGAATCACTTAATCCTACTCTCAGGGTTGCAGGGAGGCTGGAGCCTATCTCAGCCAGCATTAGGCAACGGAGTGGTGCAACCTGAACTGCTTGCCAGGCCATCGCAGAGCAACACATACACAACCATTCAAACACACACAAACACACTCACACTCACACCTAGGAGCAATTTGGCACATTTGACCAATTAGTGTAATGGGCATGTCTTTGGACTGTGGGAGGAAACCAGATTATGCGGAGGAAACCAATACAAGCACGGGGAGAACATGTAAACTCCACACTGAAAAGCCCTCACCAAGCCCGGGACTCAAACTCAGGACCTTCTTGCTGTGAGGCAGACGTGCTAACCACTACGCCACCATGTTTAAAGAACTGAAAAGGAGGATCTTTATCAACTTAAAGATTGGTGCATAAATAGGCTTTAAGGCCATATAATAAGGCCAGCCATAACTTATATATAACTAATTCCTTTTTATCATATCCAGCATTGACAGTTTCAGCAGTTTGTACTACAGTAGCTTAACTGTGGAATCAGAAAGCTAGCTTTCGCTCCCCATGAGCATCAGTGAGCTTTGGGCACCCATGACGCTCTTGCTAGTTCACAGTGTATCCTTCCTTGGACAACTTTTAGTAGGTACTTTTCACTGTATACAAGGAACACTCCAAAAGCCATTTTGGAGACGAATATACCCAGTCGTTTAGCCAACACAATGTGCCATTTGCCGAACTGCTGGATCCCACTAGGGTTACGGGGAGGCTGGAGCATATCTCTGCTGACTCTGGGCTAAAGGAGGTTACACCCTCAACAGCTCACCAGTCCATTGCATCACTAACCCTCGAACCAGGAGCTTCTTGCTGTGAGGTGGACGTATTAACCACTACGCCACTGTTCCACCTTCTCACAAAGTAGCTCTTATCAAAGTCACTCAGATCCTTACACTTGCTCATTTTTTCCTGCTGCCAACACATCAACTGGTGGTCATAATGCTTTTAATGTTATAGCTGATCAGTGCACACAAGCAGTGTTACATTAGATGGAGGGATGATGTAGATGCACAAATATTGGTTCATAAGTCCATGTAAGATACACGTCCTCAGGGTATAAACAATCCACTACAGCATTTGTAAAGCGTGCAGTCATTTGGAGAGCAGAAATAACAGGTGTCGGATTAAAACTGTTGGGGAGACTCTGACCAATTATTGGACCATCTGGAATCAAGCTTTAGCATCCATGTTTATTATTCCCTGTTGATCTTATCTCTGTGTCCCCTTGTGATGTTTGACAGGTTTTCATTAAGATTTTCTCATTAATTAAAACTTTAGACTATATCTTTTTTTTGGGATTCATTGTAAAATGTCTTGTTTTCTTTGGCCTCATTGACTTTCTCATCACATACCAATGTTTCTGATGATTCAACAAATTCTAAAGTCGACAGTGCAGAAACAGATCAAATTATCATCCGAGAAACTGCTCTTTCAACCTCTTCATGTGTTTACATTTCACTGGGACCAGATTTTGTTAAAATGGTTCTTTCTTTTATTATTTATTTTTATTCCATTCTGCACTGGGACACTTTAAAGATTCCTGATGCAATATATGTTTTTACCTGCAGAACTTGTTCTCTGGAAAAAAAACATCAGTTTACATCTACGGTCAATTTGAAATAGCCAATTAGCCTAATGAGCATGTCTATGGACTGTGGGAGGAAAGCCACGCATGATCTAAACAGCAAGCATGCAAACTCCACAATGAAATGCTCTCACTGTTCACAGGAGTCATGGTCAAGAGGACCAGCCAATACACCACCGTGCCGTCCTGCCCCCCCACAGTTATGGTAAAATCTGACCCATGATTGGTTCCTCAATCTTCCCAGCCCCAATTTAGCTCATGCTATGTCTTCTACCACAACCATCCTTCTGCTGTAACTCTCAACATGACAGCTGTATTACATAAGCCAGTTACCTTGCGAGTAAAATGTTAGATGAAAACACCTGCCCCAGATTCTTGGTAGCTAGAGTAACAAAAAAAATCTTGTCCCAAGTTTTTTTTTTTGTTTTTTTTCTTTGGTATGATAACTGAAAATAATTCAACATAATTGAACCATTGAAACATGTTGAGTGTACAACCTTTATTAAACTTTGTTACAGCCAGATGATATGAGGGTGGGCTAAAAAGTTTATATAAGTCCATCTGAATATCAGGATGAGGGCTTCTATAACAAGGGAATGCAAGTGCTGCAACACAGATGGTAGAAGTGTGGGCACCGCCAGGGCGACTATATTGAAAAATAGTTGGTTTGCTTGTTAGTTTTTCTGTTTATCTGTGTGCAATATAACCCCAAAGGTTGTGCATGGATTTTTGAACTTTGGAGGCGATCTGTGCATGGGATCATGTAGAAAAACAAAATCCATTAAGGTCAATAAGTGCAAATAATGTGTAAATGTTATTCAGACACCCACTAGGGGGAGACATTTCATTATAACTATGTCAACATAAAATGAATCCTGCAGTCTTTCGCAGGTTAATCAATGTACTTGTCACCATAATCCAAGATCATTCAAAAGTGACCCTCTAGTTTTTATTTGCAGCCTTAGAGTGCACACTCAAACCTCTTCATCCACCAAGGCCAAAATGAAAAAAATTGATAAAGAGTTGTGACAATATTTGCTGAATATTTCCATGCCTGCATTATTCCAGCAGACCTTCATGGCATTCAGTAGCACTTAGATTAATCAATTAGATTAGATTCGATTTAAATCTATAGTCATTCAGCAGAGTTCGTGTACAAAACAACAAAATGTAGGTGGCGTATCAATGGAAGTGCAAACTGTATGCATACAATGTACAGACAATGACACAAAGAGACAATGAGGCTAAGACTAAAGTGCAAGTGACAACAATTTTTCTCCAAACAATTGCCAATTTGCAGTACTGAGAAGTGTTGAACTACTGACGCAGCTGTGGTTTTCTGTGCTGGATTTATGAAACAGGTGCTATACAGTTGTAAGGGGAAATGAGGAAACTCTATATTTCATTGGCCTGAAAGTATTTTGCTGCACCTGGCGGAAAATGAGAAGCATCCGCTGTGGGATGGTAATGGCTCAGTGGTTAAGGCATTGGGTTACTAATTAGAAGGGTGAGTTCAAATTCCTGCACCATTAAACTACCACTGGTGCTCAGTTGTGAGTCACTATGGGGGAAAAACTATTAGCCAAATGAGGTGAATGTAAATGTTCGGGATCATCTGGAGGAGTCCAGCCTTTGGGTTTCAATCACCATTCTACCAATGCAATCGATATGCTAGTTCTGCGCTGGTCCATCTTGCAAGCCTTCTAATAATTGGTTTGCTTTTCCATGATCTTCACCAAAGGCCATTTCATTATGTCACTGGATATTTCTGTATAGCCACGCTAACACCAATAATCAGCCACACTGCTAGCACCAAGCACAAAAACAACAATGGCAGGCCACATCATCTTCTTTGGATTAGGCAGACTACATGGATGCTACACTAGCTGTGTTTTTTAAATGCTGGTTACAAGGTTTTAGTTGTTGTTTTGCTTTTGGTTACAATAATCCCACCTCAAATCCCTGATATAAGTGGTTCTTGGTTCCAGGCCAACAAAGTGATCTTTGGCTATCAAATCTGACCGAATCTAAACTGGCCATCCAACTGCCTTGGTGGAAAAGGGGTGTATTAAATGGCAGTTCTGCCAGGTCCAGGTGAAATTTGATTCATACTTTGCCTAAGGCAGGTATAGCCTCAGAAACAGAAAATATACCTGTTTTTCCACTTATGTTGAACAGCCTGCCACCTCACATTGTTCCATATCACACCACCCAGTATGGATTACATATTTTCATATAACCTCAGAGTCTTTTCTCACGAGTGCATGCAGGGGAAAGTCAGAAGTCAGAATTTCTGAGGTTTTCATACAGACACATGTAGCAATAGTGTTGCTGCAAGGTATGAATACTGATTATGATGGGCTGATTATGTCTTTAACGGACAAATAAAATCCTTATCACTGAAACCAAAACAGGGGTGGCATGGTGGTGTAGTGGTTAGCATGTTTGCCTCACATCAAAAAAGTCCTGGGTGTGAGTTCCAGGCTCAGCGAGGGCATTTCTGCATGGAGTTAGCATGTTCTCCCCATGCTTGCATGGGTTTCCCCCGGGTACTCCAATTTCCTCCAACAGTCCAAAGACATGCACAATAGGCTAAATGGCTGTTCCAAATTGCCCCTAGGTGTGTGTGCGTATGGTTGTGAGTGTTGGCCCTGTGATGGTCTGCTGAGCTGTTCAGGGTGTATCCCAGAGTTGGATGACACTGTTAGGATTAAACGGTTGGACAAATGAGGCAGTGAGTGACTTTAAACTCAGAAAATGTAGGTGGCTCTTGTATGCATCCGTAATATATACACACCTATATTAGTGCAATGAAAAAAAGGCCCATAATTTGTGAGATTAGTTTCTAATGCTATTTTCTGAGTACCACATGGTGGAAAATAAAATCGAGTAAATCCACTGAGAACAAGCAGGTCATTGCTACAGGGTTCTTCTTATTTTAAAACATTCTAAGGTGGATGTCTCAGTTTGCACCCTCTGTCTTGGTGAATTTAAGCATAACAGAAGTATGATGTCTTTAACCTCCCATTTAAAAGCAATATTTGGAGAAACAGAGTGAAAACTGCTACAGACTACACTGCCATCTGAATAATGGACAGTTGTGATGACAGTGCATTACGCTGACAGTATATGGACAACTCTCTGAACATTATTAAATAGTGCTGAAATGAATGAATTTGAAATGAATATGAGTTTTGCATTATGAAGCGCTGCATAAATTAAAAGCTATTTTAAGGTATAGGACATCCAGACATATATAAAATTTTAGTATTCTGAAATGTCAAAGACCACTTGGTTTTTATCATGTGCTATCTGGCAGGGTCTTCAACACTTATTTCAGTATTATTATTTCAGGCTATGTGGGAGAAATGAATATGTTACAAATTCAAAGAGCGTCATAGTCTGGCACTGCAAAATGTTTTAAAATGTAGATGCCCTGTGATGCAATTTCCCAGTACCTGTGGTAGTATTTCTGATTAAAAAAAACAAAAACAAAAAAAACTATACACGTTTTAAATTGGGCGTCAAGGTGGCATAGTGGTGAGCATGTCCGCCTCACAGCAAGAAGGTCTTAGAGTCCCCGGGTCGGCGAGGGCGTTTCTGTGTGGAGTTTGCATGTCCTCCCCGTGTGGGCATGGGTTTCCTGCGGGTACTTCGGTTTCCTCCCACAGTTCAAACACATGCACTTTAGGCTAATTGACTATTTTAAATTAGGTGTAAGTGTGAATGGTTGTATGCGTTGTCCCTACGATGCTTAATTTTAAGAGAGCAGCTAGCTCTCCTGGATTTAGAGTCATGTTATTATGCGACATTGCTGCCGGTGTTGGATGCAAAACTTGCCACATGTACTAAAATGTCTAGTTTAATATTATTATTAAAATTACTTGAGTTTTAAATATTTTATACAAATGGATAAGTAAAACCTACTATTAAAATTCCACGCAGCATAAATAAACTGTTATGAGAGATGTAGTTTATCTTATGGTGGGAGTTCACTGGTTTTCAGATATAGGGTTAGGATATGGATATCCAGAGGATATTCCCTTTTTTTTTTTTTTTTTTCATATTAATTTTCTAATTGTGTAAATTTATATCATAAGCAGATGCAGTAGACCAAACTTTTATCATTGCTGCCTTTTAACCAGCCTGTAAGCCACATCTGTGATGTTTCCATATGGTTTAATTTCTTTTATGGTTTAAAGTTCTTTTTGTTGGCCGGCATTCTACAGTGGTGCTTGAAAGTGTGTGAACCATTAAAATTTTATACATTTCTGCGTAAATACGACCTAAAACACTATCAGCTCAGTCCTAAAATTAGATACAGAAAACCCAGTTAAATAATTGAGACAAAAATATTTTACTTGGTCATTTATTTCTTGAGGAAAATGATCCAGTACTACATATCTGTGAGTGGCAAAAGTATGTGAACCTTTGGTATTAGTGTCTGATGTGACCCCTTTTTCAGCAATAACAGAAACATTTCTGGTAACTGTTGATCAGTCCTGCACATCGGCTTAGAGGAATTTTAGCCCATTCCTCCGTACAGAACAGCTTCGGCTCTGGGATGTTGGTGGGTTTCCTTGCATGAACTGCTCGCTTCAGGCCCTTCTTTACGGTCAGATCTTTGACTTGTCCATTCCAAAACATTAACTTTATTCTTCTTTAATCATTCCACCTCCATGTTTCAAAGATGGGATAACGTTCTTATGCTGGAATTCTAAAAAGTTTTATTTTGTTCTCATCCGTCCACAAGACATTTGTCCATGTGATTTTTAGCAAACTGCAGACGAACAGAAATGTTCTTTTTGGAGAGCAGTGGCTTTCTCCTCGTAACCCTGCCATTCATACCACTGTTGTTCAGTGCTCTCCTGATGGTGGACTCATGAACATTAACGTTAGCCAATGCAAGACAGGCCATCAATTGTTTAGAAGTTACCCTGGAGTCCTTTGAGACCTTGATGACTAATACACGCCTTTCTCTTGGAGTGATCTTAGTTGGTCAACCACTCTTAGGGAGGAAAACAATGGTCTCAAATTTCCTCCATCTGTACACAATCTGTCTCACTGTGGATTGGTGGAGTCCAAGGGACTACAAGGGAACGGCGCAACCTGATTGGTCCACTCTATCAGGATTAAAAAAACAAAACAAAAACAAAACAAAACAAAAAAAAAAACATTATCCAGAGTGAATAACATTAGAATCAAAATGATGGACATGCACAGTTTGTCACAGTCACATGTAGCAGGTAGCGTCATCCTTATCGCACTTTAAAATGGCAAAATAAACCATAAAACTCTTACTCTAGATTGTTTTTCTTGTATCTTTATTAAATAAACCTTGAATGTAAAGCACACCTTTACAGAGCGTAGTGCGGTTTATGTACATTTCTGTGTATTATGCACTGAACTCTAATCACTCAAAAGACACCTTTAGCTACACTGCGCTTTTAATTTGATACATTCTTTACCATTATTTTCTTAAATTATACACTTTAACTCTTTTTTGCTTTTTTGCTTGACCCTGGGAACCATATTCTGAAACACTTATGCGCCTCTGGCCTGGTGGATGTCACTAAACTGACATTTCATCTCGGGACTATTCAGCGACATCCACCTCACCTTCAACACATAAATGTTAATGATAACACAGCACATTAACGGTGCTCAGTGATCATGTAATCAAACTTGTGATGCTTCAATATGATAAATAATGACAATAACAAACATTTGAAACTTTTATTGTTGCTTCTAATCTTTTTTTTTTTTTTTTTTTTTATTGCTTGTTTTCTTTGTCATACAGATTAAATTACCCGGCAACAAAATCGATCCCACACAGCGATTTATCACTGGCTGCCGGCTAGATCTGGATGTAAATCAATCCTATTAAATACCTCATAACTCACTAATTTGCCGAATCATTTAATCCTGTTAGGGTCGCGGAGAGGCTGGAGCCTATCCCAGCCAACCCTGGGTGAAGGCAGTGTACACCCTGAAAAACTGACCAGAGCGTCGCAGTGTCAGCACACACACACACTCTGCAGAACCTATTCTCTAGGACAAACATCCATTTACTTCCACACTCACCCCTAGGGGCAATTTAGAAGAGCCAAATAGCCTAAAGTGTACGTCTTTGGACTGGGGGAGGAAACTGCAGTACATGGAGTAAGTGATCACATCCGCAGGGAGACCTTGCAAACTCCACACAGAAATGCCCTCGCTGAGCACGGGACTTGACCTGGGACTTTCGAGCTGTGAGACAGACATGCTAACCGCTATGCCACCGTGCTGCCTTTTAATAATATTAATACTTTATAAGTGGTATATGTGAGGGAATCACTGCAACTTGTTCAAGACTTTGTTTCTCTGGATTTCCTTAGAGATCGATGGACCGCCCTCCTTCACTGAAATCTGTAGTGCACTGGGAAGACTAAGGGAGGATTTGGCATACAATCTCTTTCCTGTCATTCACACGCAACAAGGTGTCAGGGTAGCCAATCTTGGGTATATACATACTGGTTTCCTCCAAATATATACACGCAGCAGCTAAAAAAATAGAAAATACCGTGAGCTGGCATCATGTGCCCTGCATGGAGCACATGCTTGTCTTTGTCTTCCTTGATTGATGGGTGTTAAAAAAGGCACTGAAGCCCAAGACCAAAACCTTATTTCAACTGTGAACCATGGTTTGGTGCTGATTTGCTTCCTCAGAGTCTGGATATCATTGGAAAATACATTAAATGTCAAAGCTGTGGTCCAGTTTTTGAATCTACATCAAGTTAGATGACGTAATTGGCATTCCTTCCAACAGGGATGCTCCCAAAAGTCTAGTTAGCAGCTACAGAAAATGTTTGGTGATGTATTTCTGCTTAAGGCACTTCACTAACATGGAACACATCAGGATTATACTGGATAACTTTATTCGTATCAGCAGTCAGAGGGTCAAGTGGCTTTTATCGGCGTTTCAACCATAAACAGTTGGTACATTCCACAGTGGGTGTCATGGTGGCGTAGCGGTTAGTGTGTCCGCCTCACAGCAAGAAGGTCCTGGGTTCAGTCCTGGGCTTGGTGAGTGCGTTTCTATGTGGCACATGTTCTGCCTGTGCTTCATTCATCTCACTCACTGGACCTAATCGCAACCGACACTGGGTGAACCCTGAACAGTTTGCAAGACCCCTGCAGGGCCAATAAAGACACAATCATTCACATTCACACCCAGGGGCAATTTAGAATAGCTACAAGGGGGAGGCACAGGGGTCTAGTGATTCGCATGTTCACCTCACAGCAAGAAGGTCCTGGGATCTGAGTGGAGTTTGCATGTTCACCCCGTGCTTGTATGGGTTTCCTCCAGGTACTTCAGTTTCCTCAGGTCAAAGACGTGAACACAAGGCTTACTGGCTGTTCCAAATTGCCCCTAGGAGCAAATGGATGTTTCTCCTCTCAGCTTAAAGCATTCATTGCAAAGAAAACCATAAAATGACTCAGTGCATCATGGAGTTGGATACTGAAAATAATGTGCTACATTCTGTAAACCAACACAAAAGTACAAAACAATGTAAAGTGCATATTCAAACATTTCAGGACAGGACAACTGGCACAAATGGAGACCAACCAGAACCCAATTCTGAGAAGTTACAGGAAGTTTGGATGTGCAAAGAAGTAGCAATATATTGATAAATAATAGTAAACATTACACTGGAAGAACCAACATGATAAAAATAGAAGTGTGTTCTTAACTGTGCAAAGATTGCATTGGGAATGGAATAGTGATCAGTCAGTGTGTGTGTGTGTGTGTGTGTGTGTGTGTGTGTGTGTGTGCGCGCGCGTGTGTGCACGCGTGTGTGTGTTGTGTCAGTCCAGTCCCTGAGAGGTAAGGCATCTGATGGCCTGGAGGAAGAAACTGGCTGTGTATCAGACACAGAATTGGTTCACCCATGTCTACTTCTCTTGGCATAATGATGGTGAGATAAGACTCTGCAAAGACATGGTGTTTTTAAAAAGGTGCAGTCACCACCTCAGGGCCTTTTGTGTCGTAATCTGTCTCAACTGCATGGTTTCAGCTTTGGGTCATCAGATAATTATGTGAGACGTATACCTGTGCCAACATCACAGATGATTTCAGCAGATTGGTGTTAGATTTCACAGCCTGTTATTCCACCTCGCAGCAAGAAGGTCCTGGGTTTGAGTCCTGAGCTTGACGAGGGCGTTGCTGAGGGATTCCGGTTTCCTCCAACAGTCCAAAGACATGCACATAAAGCTAACTGGCTGGTTCAAATTGCCCCCAGTGGGAGTGTGAATGGTTGTCTGTGTAATGGACTGGCGATTTGTTCAGGGTGTACCCTGTCTTTGTTCGGGGGTCGCTGAAATAGGCCCCAGACCCCAGTAGGATTAACTGTTTTGGTGATAATTCTGACACATAAAAAAAAAAAAGTATGAATAAATGTAGCATTTAAAGCAAAATGCACATTTCCTAAAACCAGAGTTTTATGATTTTTTAAAAAAATAAATTTTATTTCTTTTGTATTAACACACTCTTCCTGCTGACTCTCTGAAAAATTATGAATCGTCAGACCCAGCAGTGAACGAGCGCTGAAACTGAGAGATCTGCGTCAGGGGAACTCATTAACACTCTCAGTGTGTGCACAATGTGAACTCATAAAAGCACCTGTCCACAGTCACCTTACATATACAAAGAGATTCAAAGAAAACAGACTGATGTGTTCATGTGTTGATGTGTCTTTTGGCAGAATGGAGAGGATTGGAAGTGAAAAGTAGAATCAAAGGGAAATGTGTAAAGAAATGAAAAGGGAGAGAAATAAACAAGAGGCGAAACAACAATGTACAGAAATAACAGCCAGTCGTCTGCATGAAGTACGAATGAACAAAACTACAGGATAAAAAAGCTTGCAGAAGGAGGACCAAGATTTAAAAAAAGGGGAACATTCTCTCTCTCTCTCTCTCTCTCTCTCTCTCTCTCTCTTTACCCCCCCTCTCTCTTTACCCCCTCACACTCACTCTCTCTCTCTCTACCCCCCCCTCTCTCTCTCTCTCTT
>JAQMYF010000007.1:2886517-2901799 GCA_030014195.1 Neosilurus mollespiculum
CTCATTTTTGTTTTTATTTTCCTTTTCTTTTTTAGAGTCAGGGTTAAAATCTTCCCATAGGAATGAATGGGAAATCGTTGTGGAATGACAAAAAAACAAAAAAAACGTGTGGCTCAAGCGGTAATGATGTGGAATGTCCTGTGCTCGGCAAAAATTCCAGTTTTTGTGTTTAATGTGCTTGTTTTTTCAGTGTTTGCGTTGGTTTCATCAGGGTTCTCCAGTTTCCCCAAACAGTCCAAAGACATGTACATAAGGCTAACTGGTTGTTCTAAATTTCCCCTGTGTGTGAGTAGGAGTGTGTGTGTATGTGTGTGGTGGCCTTGTGATGGACTGGTGAGCTGTTCAGGGTGTACCCCGCCTTCACCCAGAGTTGGCGGAGATAGGCCCCAGCCTCCAAGTCACCCTAGTAGGATTAAGTGGTTTAGCAAATTAATAAATGAATGAATTAATAAATGTATGGTTTAGGACTGGTGGCAAGGTGCGGCAGTGGTTCTGGGTTCAAATCTCGTGTGGCATTTGCATGTTCACTCTGTGCTTGTATGGGTTTCCTCTGGGTACTCTGGTTTCCTTCCACAGTCCAAAGAAATGCACATGAGGTCAAGTAGCTACTCTAAACCACCCCATAGACGTGAAGGTGACTGTGAATGGATGTTTGTTTTCTCGTTGGCTTTGCTATCGATTAGTAGCTTGTTCAGGGTGTAACCCCGCCTCTCGCCCAAAGTCAGATGGGATTGGCTCCAGCTTCCTCCATGACCCTGATTCATAAGCGGTATAGATAATGGATGGATGGAGGTTTAAGACCATTAGTTTGAGGTTGGAATGCAAAAACATTAGCTCTGCTCACAGTGAACAGATTGATTTTTTTTTTTATTCCGTTAGAGTAATGGAGGGTTGTACCCTTGTTTACAATTTCACTGGTCTGAAATACACTGGTATTAAAATTTCCCACTAATTAGAACTATAGATTTAAGAAAGTGAATTACAACAGCGTTGCTCCTGTGAGACGACTCTCATACTGAATCGTTAGAGCAACACAGCCGCTGTATCTTATATCTGTTTGCTCTTTATTCTCTCTCTCTCCTCCAGATTGTTTTATATTTGTGAAGTGTGCGATCCTCTGTGGCACTGCCCAGGCTCATGGCTTTATTTTTTCTCTGACTGACTCCCTTACTAAAATCCCATCACCATCTTAAAGGTTTCCTCCTCCATGTTTCCCAAGATAGGCCCTGCTCCGTCTTATCACTATGAAATATTTCTCTGCTGGCTTTATTTATTTATTTATTTTTACTCCAGGCAGTGACTGATCAAATAGCATACCCGAACCGGTCCACATAATCACTGAGGGGAAACTAAACAGGTGGAGAAGGAAGGAGGGGTAAATTGAAGTTGATCCAATAACATCTGCACATGATGAGATCCTTCCCTGAGTTTTTCAGCATAATGAAACTCTGAAAGGAATCATCACGCCAGGACTGTCAGACGGAGGTCCGTCAGAGACGAGAGCTGCAGCACTGCAGAGTTCTTTACACTGCAAACAATAACATGTAAGCAGGTGAGAATAGCCTGAACAGACTCACATTCATCTAGTACTTTTATTATATATTAAAATAATCCAAATATAACTTCATTCAGTACTGAAAGTGAGTTCGAAGCTTTAAAGGGTTTTATTCTACTTTAAAATTATTGAAATCATCTAAGACTATTTTAAGCTTCGTAAAAGTAAAAATAAATAAATAAATCAATAAAAATCAAGAAATATGTTTATTCATCCATCCATTCATCCACTTGTTGAAGTGTTTAATCTGAACAGGTTTGCAGGGAGGCTGAATCCTATCATAGACGACTCTATGACACATCCGTTCACACTTACACTTGCACCTAGGGGCAATTTGGAACAGCCGATTAGCCTCATGCGCATGTCTTTGGATTGTGGAAGGAAACCGGAGTACCCTAATTAAAACCCACGCAAGCACAGGGAAAAAAAATGCAACCTCTAGACACCGGCCTTGTCAAACTCTAGAACCCAGGACCTTCTTCTTTGAAACAGACGTGTTAAACACGAAGTCTCCATGCTGCCTGGAATTGGTTTTATTAAAGGAAATAGTATAGCTATACTACATGGCAACAGTGTGATCTGATTGGCCTGCTATTAGGGGATTTAAAAACATTGCCCTGGGGCAGAGGTGGCCCGGTGGTAGGGTGTTGTCTTACTGATCCAAAGGTCAGCAGTTCAAGCCCCACTGAGTTGTCTCGCAGCATGACCTGCCCTTGTGATGGGAAAAATAAACTATGTATCATATATATTATGATGCCATCTAGTATACACTACACAGTTTCCCTTCTGGCTGGCTGAATTAAATAAATCAGCAACATCCACCTTGCCGAAAAGTTATTAAATACTAGATTTAATTGTTAAATAGACTGACCTCCAGAATATTCAATATATATTTTATATTATATATGTGATATATATTTTATGTCATTCTTCTCCCAGTGTTAGTGAAAAAATCTTCAGGAGTCTAATTGATATAGTATTTCCTTTTATAATTATTATGTTTACCTATGATACTTATTGTAATAACATGGGATACTCATTATTATTATATTTTCGCTACAGACATACATGTGACCTGAACCATTGAGAGACCACCAGCAGGTTTTGTATCAACACTATAGTGAAGTTTCGGCTATGTGGGTAGTATTTTATTTGGCTAGTTAAGAAGCCTATTTTTGTGAGTTGTGTGTGTGTTCCAGAGAGAGCGAGAAGCTGGAGACTGAGTAAACTGTCTGTCTGAATCAGTCTGTAAGACGAAGGAGAGAACCCCAGACCAAAGAGTGGCGATAATGTGCTAGTATAGTCCGCAGTCGCTGTTAAACAAACAAACAAACAAACAAACAACCAAAACAATCTCCTGTTCGTCATCACTCTTCTTCCTCTTCATCCCCACTCATACTCATCATCATCATCATCACCATAATCTTCCACAAAAAATGCATTGCTGCCTCACAGTCACGGGTGCACCTACTGGACACACACCACACTGCAGGCAGACATTCAGCATCCCTGCAGGAATGTTCCAGTTTGATTTATAATTAAATCCATGAATATTAAATCAATTTATAGACATTTATACAAGTTCAAAGCAAGTTCAATGCTTCTTTCTAGGAATACATCCTTAAAATGAGCAAAAGTTTAAGAAGAAAAAGTTTAAGAAGATTTGGAACTTGAACTGTGTACAGATCTGTTCATGGGGTCGCCTAGTACTGGAGTAACTCTGAGGGGTTTCTTCAGTTGATTATACCCCCTTAGAAACAATTCTTCTATATAGGTAAACTGTTTCTAGGCGTAAGAGGAACAATGCTCACATTTAATCGGCTTTTCACGGCATATTGATA
This sequence comes from Neosilurus mollespiculum, assembly GCA_030014195.1. Lineage (NCBI taxonomy): Eukaryota > Metazoa > Chordata > Actinopteri > Siluriformes > Plotosidae > Neosilurus > Neosilurus mollespiculum. Next base: position 2,889,914 of record JAQMYF010000007.1, read on the forward strand.
ATGAACAATAAAAAGGAGACTTCATGAGACTAACCGTGATGTCGTAAGCATCCACATGGCGAACGTGGTGCCTGACAGTGATAGTAGAACTATCCTGCTCATTTCCTCCGGAGGATCTGAATTTATCATGGATTTGGCAGATCTGGAGGAAACGTCAGAGAAGACGAATGATGTCTGAGTAAACCCAAACAGTTTGGAGCCATATGAGAGTGGCTGTAACAGAGATATGGAAGATAAATATACACAGGACGAGCGCTCAGATCGGATCCAACACTCAGACTGCTCGGGATCTCATTCCGACTATTTGGTTTTATCTTTTCCATTTTCTGCTTTTGTTTTTAGTCTCCACTTTTTCTTGCCATCTTTTCTTTCATTCCTGTGAATTTCTCTCTCTCTCTCTCTCTCTCTCTCTCTCTCTCTCTCTCTCTCTGTCTGAGCCCTAAGAATGCACTGACCCCCTTTCTTTTATCACTCTCTCACATTTGCCGAACTGCTTAATCCTGCCAGGGTCACGGGGAGGCCGGAGCCTATCTCAGCTCACAATGGGCAAATGCGGGGTGTGCCCTGAACAGTTCGCCAGTCCATCAGGGGGCCAACACACTCACACAACCATTTGCACTCACCCCTAGGGGCAATCTGGTACATCCAATTAGCCTAATGTGCATGTCCTGGGCCTGTTGGAGGAAACCTGAGGGAAACCCACACAATTCAAGCTCGGGACTCAAAACGAGGACCTTCTTGCTGTTAAGCCGATTGCGCTAACCACTATGCCACCGTGCCGCTCCCTCGGTCATCAGTTTTGCCTTTTTTTCCCCTTTTCTCTGTATTGTTTTCAATATTCACCTACTTTCCAACTCCTCCTTTAAACCTCTTGAGTCCCAGGAGTGTCTGTAGGTCCAACAACAAAGCCTGTTCAAAGGAATGCTAATCAATTAGGAACCTATACTGTACATGTTGTACACCCACATAACGGAAAGGAAAACAAATCCCAAGCAAAGATTTCAACCCTCCGACACCTAAATGAGCAAGAAGCAAAAACACACTGATGGTGCGTGCCTGAAATCTGGAGCTAGAGATGCTGCTATTTTAAGATATCCATACAACCTGCACATTCTTATTAAAGCTCAGACTCGACAGATTACTCTAGTCTTATCGCTGTCGGTCCAAAACTCAGCCAATTAAACCAGCTAAAGAAGAACAACAACACATTTCCCTTCACAGCCATAAAGTATAAGTAACCTTTACTGTTTGTAATCAGGAATTGTATTTGAGTGCCGTAACTTTGTGCTAGCAGTTAATCCAGTGTTCCTGTGTCACTATAAAATGATATCCATCTCTGGTGTTTTGTTTATTTCCTGGAGGCAATGTCTAATGGTGAATACGTATTGTACATATTGGCTCACATGTATTTGATACGCTACTGTGAATGGTGTTGATGACGGATCTGGGGACTGCATTTCTACTGTATTATTCCAACCATTAATCATCAATCGAGCAAAATTAATCATCCAAATTTATCAATAGGTTCCCGATATACGACCCTGCGTAACCTGGAGGTGTAATCAGAAGCTCGGCACACATACACCACACACACTATGTGCTTTGGTTTTCATTTTGACGTTGACTTTATTCCATTTTCCTATGAATAACAATAACAGACAGGGAAAAAAATATTCATCACAAAACTGAAAACACTTGAATGGAAGTTCACTGGTGGCAGGAAGGCTGGAGCCCATGCCAGCCGACTCCAAGCAAAGGTGGGGTACAACCTGTACAGCTCGCCAGACCAACGCAGGACCACCACACACACAACCATTCACACTCACCCCTAGAGGCAATCGAGAAAAACCAGTTAGCCTAACGTGCGTGTCTTTGGACTGTGGGAGGAAACTGCAGTACCCAGAGGAAACCCACACAAGCATGGGGAGAACTCACACAGAAACCCTCTCGCTGAGCCCAGGACTCGAACTCAGTACCTTCATACTGTGAGGTGGAGGTGTTAACCTCTACGCCACCATGCTGCCCACTACCATGTGTTTTTTTTCCATATTCCTCTCTCTCTCTCTCTCAATCACACACATCTGAGTGTGAGCATTTACGCGACAGTCAGCGTGATACCTCATGCGCATTTTCAGTTGTTTAGAATCAAGTCCATGGTTTTTGGAAGGTGCTCCGCTATAAAATAATTTTAAATGGTTGTTGTTTGGCTGGTTTTCTGTAAAAAGAAAACAAAAAGCTTCCGATGCTTTATTATGCTAGTAGTTCAGGTTCAGCGCCCTTGACAACCGTTGTCATACAACTCAATAATTCATAATAGCCAATCAGCATCGTGATGCATACTAGATGGATGGATGAATGGACGGCATACAGCTATAAAAAAAAGTCAACTCCATGGTTTCTTATGGATGGTGGTCTGTGAAGGCCCGTGTGGGAGCAATGTTTACACAAACTAACCCAAGGTTTGAGACCTTTATTCCCCAAAACAAAACCCAACGTGTATAACAGGGGTCTCCAAGCCTGTTCCTGAAGAGTTGCCTTCCTGGAGACTTTGGCTCCAACCCTAATCATGCCCACCTGACCAACGGATTATCTTCTGAAGAAGTTCTTGATCAGCTGACATCTTGATTGGAGATAAAACCTGCAGGAACGTAGCTCTCCAGGAACAGTGTTGGACACCCCTGTTGTATAATGTATCGTCTTCTTTTTTTATTTATTTTTAAATTTTTATATTTAGGAGAACCGTAGCACTTCCGCTTCACTGCAGGTTTTGGGTTTGAGTTCCGAGCACTCTGGTTACTCTGGTTTCCTCCCACAGTCCGAAGACATGCACATTAGGCTAATCAGCTGTTCCAAATTACCCCTAGGTGTGAATGTTTGTGTGAATATAAATGGTTTTGTGTGTGTGTGTGTGTGTGTGTGTGTGTTTGCTCTGTGATGGATCGGCGACCTGTTCAGGATGTACCCCGCCTTCGCTTAGTGTCGGCTGAGATAGGCTCCAGCCCTCCCATAACCCTAGTGGTTCGGCAAATGAATGAATGAATGAATGAATGGTTTAGGACCATTCGTGGCCTTTCTGTGTGGAGTTTGCATATTCTCAATGTGCTAGTGTGGGTTTCCTCCAGGTACTCTGGTTTCCTCCCTCAGTCCAAAGACATGTACTTAAGGTCGTGGTTACTTTAAATCACTCCATAGAGTGAATGAATGAAAATATCAACAAGTAAAGCATATATTTTCACACTCACACACATATATATTGTTATATATATGTTTTAGTATAAATTCACTGGAGAATTTATCAAAATGGCTTCTCTGGCTCAGAGAGTCGGAGTGGAATGCAGTGTATTTATGCATTTCTTCTCTCTGCTCCTGTCATAAATCTGTCTGTGCCAGGAGACACTCTTAAATCTTTGCGTCGCTGAAAACAATTACAAAACCTTCAAGTTTCCCCCCAAAAAGGCAGATAATCCCATGATACCACAAACTCATTAAAACATTACAACAAAGGTCTGTGCATGATGGACTGTGGGTTGATAAAGTGCTGCATGACTCTTTCTTTGTGGCAGAATGATTAATATGAAGTGAATAAAATAATAAACCGTTTTTGTTGTTTTTTTTCCCCTCCCAGTGCCGTAGAGTGCCCCGCTCACCTTCTTACTGTACTCAGTATCGCACACTGGAGGGAAGACTGAGACTCATCCTTCATTCTATTCATTCATTCATTCATTTGCTGAATGTTCAGCTTAATTCTACTGGGGTCACTGGGAGGCTGGAGCATTTCTCAGCCGACTCTGGGTGAGGGCGGAGTTCACCACGAACTGTTTACCAGGAAATCAAAGAGCAACATTCACATGACCATTCATACTCATACTCACTCCTAGGGACAATTTGAAACAGCTGATTAAAGTGGTTAACCTGTGGCTCAGTGTTTAGGGCTCTGGGTTACTGATCTGAAGGTTGGGGGTTCAAACCCCACTACTAACAGCAGTTCTGAGACCTTGAGCAAGGCCCTTTACCCTCAATTGCTCAGTTGTATGAAAATGATAAATGTAAGTTGCTCTGGATAAGGGCATGTGCTAAATGGCGTAAATGTCAATCTTTGAACTGTGAGAGGAAACTGGAGAACCCAGAAGAAACCCTGGAAAAGCACACAAACTCACCGAGCTCAGAACAATTTTGTTCTGATGTGTACCCATGTACTTTTTCCAATGTTTCCCTGTTGTACTCCACAGGGAAAACCCTCCAGATCTTTTAAACAATGCCCTCCACTGATGTGTATCAATGTTCTCCGATTTCCTCCAATCACATAGGAATATGTTCGGGGCAAATTAGAATCATGACTGGTATATTAACCGGCATGAGTCAGGATGTGTGATATTGCCCTGTCAACACGGAGACCTTTTTGCGACCTTCACGTACATGCATTTGCATTCGTACATCAAGCGAGGTAGAAACTCATCCTCCAGTGACATCTTAGCTTCGTTTGCAATGCGCAAATGCCACTCAAAGCACCTCAGTGCTTCATTGCCATAGGCTTGCTGAAGCATTTTAAGGGTCTCTGCTGCCGATCACAAATGCACACATCCCAATGTCACTGTGATGACACCGCATAAAAACATCCCGGTTTCTGCTTGCTGGGTAGTAAACATGGATTATTATGATTATTATGCTTAAAATAATTCAAATAACTGTAAGATTATTTTCAAATTACAAAGATGTCTCTGGAGTAATAGCATTCGTTTTTCAACTATCATACTGCTTTATTAAACATATTATGTTTGTATTTATTTTCACTGTACAGCAGACCATTGACCCAAGGCAGGGGAAAAATAAATATATACACAGATAAATAAATAAATAAATATAACACTGGCATGAGCATTTCTTTCAAAAAGCCTGTGATTTGATATTTACAGCAACATCCACTTTGTTTTTTATTATTAGATATGAACCCTACCACTATGCCCCTGGGAACTTGGTGCGGAGGAGTGGTGGGGGGGCCTCACTCAAAATCATAATTAATTTCATCTAGAAATGGGTACAGGACTAGAACCATTTTCATTTTCTAAGCCGTTTTATCCTAATTAGGGTCACAGGGAGGCTGGCACCCATCTCAGCCGACACTGGGTAAGGGCGTGGTACACCCTCTACAGCTCGCCAGGCCATCGCAGTCTGCCAGACATGTTACACAAAAATTCTGGGTTATCAGGTTCATGCATGGGGCCACAGAATTCCAATTTCATAAATTATTTCTTGACTATAAATGATGATTTTAGAAAAAAAAATATTGAGTATTAGTTGTAGCCATAATTTTTCTTTACACATTCATTCATTCATTCATTCATTTGCTGAACACAATAATCCTATTGGGGTCACAGGGAGACAGCCGACCCTGGGCAATGGCGGGGTACATCCCTAAACTTCTTGCCAGACTAACACAAGGCAAGCACACACAACCATTCACACTCACGCTCACACCTAGGGGCAATTTGGATAAGACAGGTAGCCTAAAGGTGCATGTCTTTGGACTGCACCAGGAAACCCATGCAATCACAGGGAGAACATGCACAATTCATACAGAAACGCCTTCGCTGGGCCCAGGACTTGAACCCAGGACCTTCTTGGTGTACAGTGGATGTGCTACCCACTACACCACCGTGCTGAACTCACTTTAACATGGTTATATAAAACGATATATAACCACATTCATTCATTTATTCATTAATTTTCTAAACCACTTAATCTTAATCAGGGTCGTGGGGAGGCTGGCGCCCATCTCAGCCGACTCTGGGTGAGGGCAGAGTACACCCTGGACAGCTTGCCAGGCCATCGCAGGGCAGAAACTTGCTGACGGCAACCCAATGGCCTACTCTTTATGAATGACAGCAATGATTCTTTTACAGACAGTGAGAGACATGGCTGACGTATGCTCGATGTAACAAGTGGCCTGTGCCAGCGAGAAAGCTTTGTATGCACTATGTGAACATCTTGTTTGTCCGAACTACCAAGCAGGTTCATTTCTTAGTGGACTTCTTGCTCATCATCCACACTCCTGAGCTTGAAATCATTTCCTTGTAGCCCTGGGCTTCTTTTGCATCCCTGTTAGCACTGCTGAGGATGTGGAGACCTGGATCTTGGCTTCTTGAGATGCAGCTGTCTCTTCAGGTGAAGGTGTGTGGGGTGGAGATAGAGCCTTGCACGTTTGCCTGAGGGATGGCTGCTTCTTCTGGGGCAAACTTCAATTTTTGATGTGTATGGACTGTGCGGTTCTCGGGGGATTTTCTTACTTGGCAATTTCCGCTGTGTGACCTCAGAGTAGACAAACAAATCAGTTGCTGCGTTTCTACTTATAGTGTTATTTTCTACAGCACAGATTATAGAGAAGTGTAATCTTGGCCCCTTTCTCATGGTTTATTTTTGGGCTGTAGGATGGTGAGGGTTTTGGGAAGAGGTTCCACACTCTTCCTCAAAATGAAAGCTGTCACAGGGCCTGGTTTGTGTGTGTGAAAAATGAAGGTTGGGAGCTGACTGAGTGTAGCAAGTTGTGTTTGGACCATTTCACACCTCACGACTCTGAAGCGGATCCATTTGTTGTGCAGCCTGCAGGGAAGACCATCTGAAAAGTTATGGAAGGCCAAAAGATTAAAGAGTCCCATTTATTTCTGATTGTATTACCACCAAAGGGACAGAAAAAGGCAAGCAGGGAAGGAATGCAGGAGAATCAAGGTGGGACTCTACGTTACTGACCTGAAGTTCATGCTTGTTTTATTATATATTACATTAAACATAAGCAAAAAACACACACTTGAATGAGATCTTTTTTGCACATTTTAACCATGACAGACTCGGTTAGGTGAGCTTTGTGTGCTTCAAGTCAACTCCATACTAGGATAAAAGCAAACGCTAGTTGGCCAGCTCTTTTGTTCATTTGATAGTTCATTCATTCATTCATTTTCTAAACCACTTAATCCTAATTAGGGTCGCAGGTAGGCTGGCGCTCAGCTCAGCCGACTCTGGACGAGGGCGGGGTACACCCTGAACAGCTCGCCAGGTCATCACAGGGCCAACACACACAACCAATCACACTCACACTCACACCTAGTGGCATTTTGGAACGCCCAGTTAGCCTAATAATTGTATATAATTATTTTATTATTCATTTAAATGTTTTTTAAAAGGAAAGCACATTGTAGCCGGTGTAAGTCAGCCGGAAGTGCCATCCTCTTGCTGATTCCATGAAAATATGGAACAAATATGAAATTAACATATCTGATGGTGATGATTTTTATTTAAATAAAAATTAAAAGATAAAAAAACCTCAGTCATGCTAATTCAATATTTAATTTTATTAAACTACTTATGGATTGTTTATTTTTTAGTGCAACCCTCATTTAAAAGTCTCTGAGAGTATTTTATTTATATGTGTATATTATAATATAAATACATATAAAGTTCTTTTAAGGTAAAGTATTATGAAATTTTACTTTGCTGATTAGTAGATAGGAGGCTTCCTTTTGTTAGTGTTTATTACTGTTACAGTGAACCCAATGAATATAACCTGACATGTCATTCCAGTAAAGCATGCGGAATACCTCCGAGCTGTTGTTCCAGGCGATCTTGACTAGCTGTTACACAATAAGCACAGATGGAAAAGGTCACAAACTTCCAACAAGGAAAGACAGCTGTGTTTAAAACCTTCTCAGATGCTGTGACCTCAGTGAGGTATAAAGGTGAATGAATGACATCCCCAGGAGAAGATTCATGACAGCTCAATCTGCAAAGTGCACACACATACAGTAGAATAAGGTCAAAGCTTCTAAGAGTGCTGCATTCATTCAGAGAGCACAAGGGAAGAGCAGAAAACGGCCTGAGCGGCATCAAACTCCCACACATCACAAAATAAAAGTAACTCATACTGTCACTGTGTGTATCTGAGCACAAAAATAGTAATAATTATTATTATTGTTCATAATTTCTCTGTTTGGGGATTAAAACTGCAGCCTGTCTTTGTACAACCAGCGTTCTGTTAGACAAAGTAATTCATGCAAATCTCCGACCTCTTTTCCATCTCTCATGTCATCGCCCATTCATTCGCACTCATTTTCCAAACAACTTAATCCTATTAGGGTTGCAGGGAGGCTGAGCCCATCTCAACCGACACTAGGCGGATACATCCTGAACTGCTTGCCAGTCCATCACAGGGCCAACACACACACACACACACACACACACACACACACAAACCCTTTAACGCCTGGGGCAATCTGGAACAGCCAGTTAGCCTAATGTGCATGTCTTTGGACTGGAGGAGAAAATTGAAGTACCCAGAAGAAACCCACACGAGAGAGGGGAGAACATGCAAACTCCACACATAAAAGACCTTCTTGCTGTGTGGCCAACATGTTAACCGCTAATATAAATCTATAGTTTCTATATAATTTTCCACCCCTTTACACACACATTTTCACAGACGCCCGTGATTGGCTGGTGATCCGTTTGAGTGACAGGCAATGCAAAACCCCATAAGAACTCAGTCAATTAGCTGATTGGATTCCCAGCTGCAGATGGCTGCACGCGTCAACCTGGATTCGAACCTGTGATTTCCAGGTTGATGGTTAAACACCGTGGCAATGGTGGTGTTTTATGGTGTTTCTAGGCATATTGAACAAGTTTGTGTACACTGAAGGGGTTTTATATTGGTTACTGTTTGAAATCCAAGGTAAGCATTGAAAGCGGGCATGGCGGGGGAATCCCCAACCTTCATGCAACGATAACTGAGGATTTTATTTATTTATTTATTTGGGCTCTCCCTCAGAGATAGGGAGGGAACTTCTGTCATCTGGGAGGAACTCGGAGTAGAACCGCTGCTCCTCCACGTTGAGAGGAGCCAGTTGAGGTGGCTCGGGCATCTGATTAGAATGCCTCCTGAACGCCTCCCTGGTGTGGTGTTTCGGGCATGTCCAACCGGGAAGAGACCCCGGGGTCGACCCAGAACACGCTGGACGGACTACGTCTCTCGGCTGGTCTGGGAACGCCATGGCGTCCCCCCGGAAGAGCTGGAGGAAGTGGCTGGGGAGAGGGACGTCTTGACCTCACTGCTTGGGCTGCTGCCCCCGCGACCCAACCCCGGACGAAGCGGAAAAGGATGAATGAATGAATGACTTTACTATATCCCATGTGGATAGTGCTTGAATCCAAACATCAGACAAAACTCACAGTTTGTCATGGTCACTTAGAGAAAGCTATGTCATAATTGTTAAAATAAACCATATGTTTCAGTGTAGTTATACACTATAACTTTAAATAGGTTGTTATTGATGCTGTTATGGCAGTGGTGGCCCGGTGGCACGGTGCTGGCTTACTGATCCGAAGGTCGAGGGTTCACGCCCCACTATCACCAAGTTGTCCCCCCAGTGCAGCTAACTGGTTTATCAAATGCCAGCCATGTCTCGCACTGTTTGTGGTGAGAGACATGTAAAAGTACCATAACTGACGTGCGTTTTCATGTTTTTGCCCTCCAATGGCCTGGCGAGCTGTCCAGGGTGTACTCTGCCCTTGCCCACAGTCGGCTGAGATGGGCGCCGGCCTCCCCGCAACCCTAATTAGGATTAAGTGCTTCAGAAAATGAATGAAAATGAATGAATGGAGACTTTTATTACATGTCTGTGTAGTGTATCCTAAAACTCTGAATGAAAACATGAATCTTATTAAAATTAATTTGTACGTCTTTTCAGAGAATTTTTAAATTTAGTGTTAGCTCTAAAGGAGCAGTAATTTTGTATATTTTTGTTATGTCCCCATTTAGTATATGCTAAAACAATTATGTACCTCAAGCTTGGTCGATGTCACTGCATGGTAAATTCACCTTTGGCTAAAAATTGTTAAATAGAATATACCGTGTGTATATACATATATAAATACTCAACAGAAACACTCATAAAAAGATGAAACAGAACATCTAAGAGATGCAATAACATATACTCACAGCACATGTTGACAGCGAACTCCGGGGATGAAAAAAGTGGCCAACAAAAAAACATGCTCTGAGACCTCCCACAGACTGCTGTGAATTTCTCCAGAAAGCTTCAGATCTCCAAACAGATCTCACATACTCATGAGAATGATCCAGTAACATAAACATGATGACTGGAAATCCTGTACCATTATAGATATCTACTATTCAGTAATGTTCAGTTATAAACAGAATTACTGTTCAGCCACACACATTTGTTTCATTTTTCTTTATTGTTTTAAAAGCATTAACAAGGAAACCTTGTCATCTCATTCATTCATTCATCTATTCATTTTCCAAACCGCTCAATCCTATTAGGGTCGAAGGGAACCTAGAGCCTATCTTAGACGGCTCTGGCGAAGCCGGGGTACACTCTGAACAGCTCGCCAATCCGTCACAGGGCAGCACACACACAACCATTCGCACTCACACCTCACACCTATGGGCAATTTGAAACAACTAATTAGCCTAATGTGCATGTTTTTTGGACTGTAGGAGGAAACACCTGGAGAAAACACACGCAAGCACTGGAGAAACATGCAAATTCCACACAGAAACACCCTTGACAAGCCTGGGACTCGAACCCAGGACCTTCTTTCTGTGAGGCAGGCATGCCAACTACCACACGCCGCCTTGTCATCTTCTATACTGTAATTCCTCACTGATGTTACTCTAGACTATTAAAGGATGTGTTTCCTTAACCTGGAAGAACATGGATTACTGAGCTATTTTCATTGACAGCCAGAAAATTACAGACACACACAATGGCACAATGAGTGTACACATACAGGCCAGTTAAATAAAATAAACAGACTTATGGATTTAGTTAAAAAACACACAGATAAATTGATTCTCACTGACAGAATGTACATGACCACTCCAATGGCCCAGCAGTCCACCGGTCTGCCATATCGCTGTCTGCCGACTACCTCTGGAGCTGAGCAAATCAAACACGTGAATGAGCAAACATTTCTGCACCACTGCTTGTATAAGTTAACACACATCTGTATGGAAAAGTATAAGCAAATTGATAGAAAATATGGTGCACATATGTACAACAAGCTTAAATTTTTTATGCTGAATATAACATAATGTTGGTTAAAATGGAATATGACAAGGGAAGAAGTTTTCTTCTTCTTTTAATACCATGAGAAAACTTTAGAGCAAGATATTAGGTTATGCAATGACCATTACATGTAAATATGATATACTGTGCACATATGAATAGCTACCAAGTGGGTGAGTTTTTACCAAGGTATTCAGGAGTGCCACAAGGCTCTTTAATGAGTCCATTCTCCAGTTTGGCCAGATGAAAATCACTTATGACAATTTTGGAGTGCTTCAGACGGTTGTAGTAAACAAGATTTTCCAACTACAAAATAGAGAAGACAGCTATAGATTGTCAGAGAATGTAAACTATATTATATAAAGCAATATCTTTGCCCCGTTTCCATGACATTACCAAATGAAGCAAAACACAAGACTGAAATTTAAACTGCTTTTACTGACACATTTTTAAATAATAAGGACCCGAGTTGAATGTAGTGTGCAATAAATTCTTCAGGGTGTCAGTTTGTATATCTGTATACCTGTCTTGCTAGTGTAATACCATTTGTAGCCAGTTGATGGGAGTAAAGCAGCATGTTACCTTCAGGTTCCTGTGCACAATTCCGAGCGAGTGAAGATAAGCCACTGCCTCCAGCACTTGTCTGATAACATTGCTAGTGTCACGTTCTGAATAGTAGCCTTGGTCTAATATCCAGTCAAACACCTCCCTGCCTGTAGCTCTAGAGCAGATGAAGGAAAATTGCACCTTTGCATCATTTTCATATATGACTGCCACATAAAATACATAACAACATTAGAACATCATCTAG
>JAQMYF010000007.1:2988535-3007468 GCA_030014195.1 Neosilurus mollespiculum
TTGTATGTGGGAAAAATAATAGTACTACAATTTCATCCCGACAAGCCTGTTTTGTGGTTGCCCACTCATCAGGGGATCCACGAAAGGGCAACCACGAAACAGGCTTGTCGGGATGAAATTGTAGTACAATTATTTTTCCCACATACAATATATTTAGCTCCACCTCGATGTATCGAGCACTGTTCTATGGAAAATCTCAGGATTATATATATATATATAATAGCTTATGTTGCAAATCTTTACGTGTAGGTGAATGGAAAGTAAAGTCAGATCCAAAACTGTCCACTAAAAACAAGTCTGGAGTCAGTTTCAGAGTCAGATGTCAGTGAGTTGAGAGAAGCACATGCCCTATTGTGCCTTTTGACAGATGTGTAGTCTCTAACTGGCCAGACATGCTGTTGCAAAGACTTGATGGCTGGTACGGCTCTATTTATAAGCACGGAAACCATCACATCACAAATCAGTTATTGATCTCATTGCAATTAGCTGTCAGTAAGCGAAAAGCAAAATTAATCTTACACTGAAAACCTGCATCAGTAAGTGATTTATGAATAACTGTTTATTTTAGGGATAAATGGCAGGTCTGGGTAGTTTGGTTTCCTCCCGAAGTCCAATGACATGCACATTAGGTGAACTGGCTCCAGCTTCCCCCACAAACCTGATGGAAAAGTGGATGGAAGTATGAATGAACTCAATGTACAGCCCCAATTCCAAAAGAGTTGGGACTCTGTATAGCATGTAAATAAAACAGAATGCAATGATCTCATAAACCCTGCATGATCTCACCTGGAAGTGTTCCTCAGCCCATGCAGTGATTTCAATCACAGTCATGCCTGTTTTTGCTTGCAGTGCTGCCTGAGGGCCCGAAGTTCACAGGGCATCCAATATTGCTTTTTGGCCTTGCCCCTTGTGCACAGAGATTTCTCCAGAATCTTGGCATCTTTTGATATTATGTACTGTAGACTATTGGATATTCAAAGGTCTTCTTAATTTACTTTGAGGAACATCATTTAAACCAGGTAATCATTTATTAAGGTCACGGAGAAGCTGGAGCTCATCTCAGCCAACTCTGGGTGAAGGCAAAGTATACCCTGGACAGCTCACAAGTCCATTGCAGGGCCAGCACACACGCACACACATATACACACACGCATTCACATAAACACCTAGGGGTAATCAGAAGTATCCGATTAGCTTAATGTGCATGCCTTTGGTCTGTGGGGGAAACCAGAGCACCCAGAGGAAACCTGTGCAAGCACGGAGAGAACATGGAAACTCCACACAGAAACATCCTCGCCCAGCCGCAGACTCTCACCCAGGACCTTCTTGCTATGAGATACCCAATATTTTTAATGAAATAGTAAAATGTCTTACTTTGAACATTGAAGATGTTTTCTGTGCTCTCCTATGAATAAAATATGGGTTTATGAGATTTACAGATCGATAAATTCTGTTTTTATTTACATTTTACACAGTTTACAGACTTTTTTTGGAATTGGGTTTCTAAATATTTTAGGTTTTAGTTTAAGCTTAATAAAAGATGCATTGAGTTAACGTCAACGATTATTGATCAGTTACTTATTTATTCTTTCAAAGTTTTGCTTTAATGTTTACACTTCTACTTATAACTTTTCAACTTAGTCAAATTACTGTGCTGCTCCACGAGTCAAAAACCCGTATACATGAGGTGAGATGTAATGAGATTTGATCGTAGCTTTGCTCATGTCAGTGCTTAAGAATATCAGACTTTGCATGGGAATGATCATATGTAGATTTTTTTCTCATACATTCCCTTCATAAATGAGGGCCAGTGTGTTTCATGAAAACATTACACGCACCATTACACCACCACCACCACCCTGAATTGCTGTCACTGCTGAGATTCTCATTAATTTACCAAACCGCTTAATCCTATTAGGGTCATGAAGAGGCTGGAGCCTATTTCAACCAACACTGGGTGAAGGTGGAGTACACCCTGATCAGCTCACCAAACCATCACATGGAACACACACAACCACTCACACTCACACCTAGGGACAAATGGAACAACCAATTACCCTAATGCGAAACCAAAGTACTTAGAGGAAACCCATGCAAGCACAGGAGAACATGCAAACTTCACACAGAAACACCCTTACCAAGTCTTGTATCAAGTATCTTGCTGTGAGGCAGATGTGCTAACCAACTTGATGACTATCTCAGAGCCTTTAAGCTCCCTTAGAAATATCACTCAGGTTTCAGATCTGCCTATTCTACTGAAACTTGGTTGGTAAATCTGACTGGTTATATCAAGCAAGAACAGGATAAAGGACATTTAAAAAGCATTTGATACAGTAGACCATAGGATCCTATTAACAAAACTTGAAGCTTTAGGATGTCACGAAATATCCTTAGCCTGGTTTCGGTCCTATTTGGGTGAGTGTAAACAAGCAGCTAAGATCAGTGGTACAATCTCGTCATCTGCTATTATAACATGCGGTGCACCACAGGGCTCAATATTAGGGCCCTTACTTTTTCTTATATGACATAAGCTGCCCTCAGCAGTAAATTGTAAAACATAGCTCTATGCGAAAGGTACAGCCCTTATATTTTTCCAGGCAACAAAACCGAGGTTATAGAGCAAGTTCTCTCCTTGGAGCTTAAAATGATCCAAGAATGCCTGACAGATAACAAGCTTTCCCTTCATTTGGGTAAGAGTCTATACTTTTTAGCTCTAAATATAAACTCTGTAACTATAATACCATTCAGGTGCAATGTGCTGGGAAGTACTGAAAAGTACTACTGAAAAGTCAAAGTCAAGTAAAATACCTAGTTGCCACTATTGATCAGTCTCTATGTAGAAGGCATGGTTCAAAAGGTCATTGGTAAGTCAGACCCCAAATTGAAATTTCTATATAGGTAAGCACGGAATGTCGACATGAAAACCCAAAACATTGCTTGAATTAGCACTTATTCAATGTCACCTTTACAATGCCAGCACATCCTGGTACGCTGGTCTAACCAGTAAATATTAGACTAGGTTACAGTGTACTCAGAACAAAATTATTTGATATCTTTTGAATGCACCAGCCAGATGTCGTATTGGAGCTCGAGTTTAAAATGGTCCGTATGTTACCAGTGGACTTGTGTGTTAACCAAATAAAACTCAATCTCGTTTATAGTATCATTAATGGTCCTGCTCCAAATTACCTTTCGGAATCATTTCTGTTAACACACAATCTTCACTCAACCAGTACAAGATCCAGTGCCATGTCTCTCTAGTAAATCTTTTACTTGTTTTTCAAGTATATTGTTATGGAATGACAACGAGAAAGTCTCAGTTTAAAGTTCTAGTCAGAATCTTATTGAAAGTGAATCAAATCCTTTTATGTTCTTTTAATTTTATTGTCTGTTAATAATTGTCTGGAGCAGTGGTGGCCCGGTGGTGGGGTGCTGGCTTACTGATCCAAAGGTCAGGGGTTCAAGCCCCACTATCACCAAGCTGTCACTGACCCCCCCAGTGCAGCTAACTGAGTTATCAAAGGACAGCCCTGTCTCTCAGTGTCTGTGGTGATAGGCATGTAAAAGAACCATTGCTATCGTTCGTAAAGAGTAGGCCGTTTAGTTGCCCTGCAATGGCCTGGTGAGCTGTCCAGGGTGTACTCTGCCCTCGCCAAGGGTTGGCTAAAGATGGGCACTAGCCTTCCTGTGACCCTAATTAGAATTAAGTGGTTCAGAAAATGAATGAATGAACATTAATAACTTCTGTTAATTTGTGTCTGTTAATCATGTGATATTATTTCTGGGCCACAATGGAAATAAGTGGTTGCACTTTCTTGTGCGTTCCAATTGTTTTAATGACTTTGTATAATTCTATACACTGCCATTTTAATGATGAACAAATCAAATCAAATCAAACCACTTAACCACCGTGCCACCCCCTGTTGAGATTCAGCAACTTTAATCAGAACACCTTTGGGATTAGCAGGAACACAGACTGTGCCTGGCCTCCATGCCCTCACCTCACTAATGCTTTAAATCCCACAGCCACATTCCAAAATCTAGTGGGAAGGCTTTTATTAGAAGAGCGGATCTTAATATACAAGCAAATGATTACTGAATGTGCACAAACTTGTATAACTGTATACATGAATTACCATGGTGAGGGCTGAGGCAGGGTTTCATTAAATTGCTTTTTTTTGTTTGTTATGTTTTGTTTGTAAAATATGACGGTAGTGCAAAAAATACATATTTGTCCGACATAAGTACACCATCTTTCAAAAGTTTTAGAATACCCCCAATTTTTTTTTTCAGTTTTTTTGAAATTTCAGTTCAAGTTCAGTGAATAAAGCTGAAACTGAACAAAGGGAAGCGCTATGTCAGAACTATCTTAGAAGAAAAGAACAAGACAGTAGGTTGCACATCATTCTCCAGACTTAAACCCCATTCAATTGGTTTGGGATCAAGTGGATAGAAAGATGAAATCAATGCAACCAACCAGTGCAACACATTTATGGAAACTTCTGCAACAGTAATGGGAAGAAACTTCCAGAGCAATATTTGATTTCTATCATTGTAAGAATGCCACGAGGGTGTTCAGCTGGAATATCTGCGAAAGAGGGCTATGTTGAGGAAATTTGGGTTGAATTGTGTTTAACAGAACAATTCCACTATTACTTTTTTTGTTTTACCTTAACTGTCTTTTCCCCCGGTGGTCAAAATTGTATTCTATATATTCAAACATTGATAGGATCAGACGGATCAAACATGATTAAAATAAATAAAATCTAGATATTAATTCTTAAATGATGCATAACATGTTACACATTCACTGGATTAATCAGCGATTGAAAATCAGAGGTCATCGTCAATCTGTTCCACTACTTCTGGTTTAAAGGTACATTCATTTTCTGAACCGCTTAATTAGGGTCGCGGGGAGGCAGATGCCTATCTCAGCCGATTCTGAGTGAGGGCAGAGCACACCCTAGACAGCTCGCGAGGCCATCACAGGGCATTAGATAAACAATTAATTACAAATAAGAGCGTCACGGTGGCGTAGCGGTTAGAATGTCCACCTCACAGCAAGAGGGTCCCTGCTTGTGTGGGTTTCCGCAGGGTATTCTGGTTTCCTCCCACAGTCCAAAGATATGCACACCAGGATAATTGGCTGTGTCAAATTGACCCCCGGTGTAAGTGTGAATGGTTGTGTGTGTGAATTACCCTGCAGTGGTCTGGCAATCTGTTCAGGGTGTACCCCAGCTTCGCCCAGTGCTGGCTGAAATTCTAATAGTAGGATTAAACAGTTTGGCAAATGAGTGAGTGACAAGTAATTGGACAAGATATTTATTTTAATTTATGTCCATAACTTTAGATTAGGGTGGCATGGTGGTGCAGGGGTTAGCATGTCTGCCTCACAAAAAGAAGGTCTGGGTTTGATTCCCGGGCTCGGGCGTTTCTGTGTGGAGTATGCATGTTCTCCCCGTGCTTGTGTGGGTTTCCTCTGGGTACTCTGGTTTCCTCCCACAGTCCAAAAAAAAAATGCATAGTAGGCTAATTGGATATTCCAAATTGCCTTTAGGTGTTAGCGTTAGTGTGAATGGTTGTATGTGTGTTGGCCTTGCAATAGCCTGGCGAGCTGTTCAGCGTGTACCCCGCCCTCGCCCAGAATCAGTTGAGATGGGCACTTGCCTCCCTGAGACTCTAATTAGGATTAAGCGGCTTAGAAAATGAATGAATGAATGAACTTTAGATTGTTTAAATTTATTAAGCATAATTTTTATTTATTAGCAGCTTTACTTTTATGGCACCACAGATTTTGGAATCATCAATAATCAGCTCGGTGAGATGAATGAAAATTGTATCTGAAATAGCACCCACTACTGAGCACCTTTATTTAAACAGCAGTGGACCATGTCTATGCCCTCTGACTCCTGATCCAAGCACATGTAACATTCATTCATTCATTCATTCATTTTCTGAACCACTTAATCCTAATAAGGGTCGCAGGGAGGCTGGCACCCATCTCAGCCGACTCTGGGCGAGGGCGGAGTATACACTGAACAGCTCGCCAGGCCATCGCGAGGCAGAAACACGCTGACGGCAACCCAACAGCCTACTCTTTACGAAAATCAGCAATGGTTCTTTTACATGCCTCTCACCATAGACAGTGAGAGACATGACTGGCCTTTGATAACCCAGTTAGCTGCACTGGGGGATGGCAGTGACAATTCAGTGGTAGTGGGTTTTGATCCCCTGACCTTCAGATAAGTAAGCCAGCACCCCACCACCGGGCCACCACTGCGCCCACATGTAACCATTACCATGTAAAACCAAAAGTTGATATTGCACTGGAACCAAGGATATACTGGGAATAGGGAAAGCATTATATGCTTTAATTTCCTTTAATTTCAAAGTACAAACTGGAAATCTGGAAAACTGAAGAAAACTGGAAAAACTGAGGCTTCCTGAAACTTTTAAATGGTCATGTAGATAACATCTAAGAAGTCCTACTGAAGAAAAATAACCTTACTTTGTTGCCGGAGGAGCCAGAATTACTGAGATGGATGCTTGACAGTGGACAGTGAAAACCATGGCACCCAAGACTCAGCACTGTACCTAATGGCAATTACCACCACTTCTATTCTCTCTCTCTCTCTCTCTCTCTCTTTCTCTCTCTCGGCAAGTGTCGGCACAAATGTCACATATGATGACCACCACTGCTTCCCCTTAAGCAGCTTCACCAGCCACGATTTGCTGGAACTTTCTACATTCTACTGTAAATGTGCTGCTTCTCCAGGGTTTATTGCAACAGCTGTTTGTAAATGATCCTCACTCCAGATAATTGCTGACAAAATAGAATGGAGATTAGTGCAGCTTCACCGATATGCCTGATTCAGCTGATTCAGAACTTTGTTTTGCCATCTATAAATTCAAAGTTCATTGATTGGCACTTCATGAATAAGTAAATTAATGCAATGGTATGACCAGCACTAATAATGAAATATTGCAGTCATAATAAAAACTAAAACATTTTTCTTTTCTATTTTATTTTATTTTATTTTATTTTGTACATTTTTTTTTTTTAGTGGGGGAGTTGGGGGTCTGCAATGGATTGGAATCTCATCACGGATGAAATTTGCCCACATTCGGCCTAGTGATGCCAAGACTGGCTCTGGAGAGTTCTGTACGCCTGACTATCCATCCATCCATCCATCCATCTGCTCAACAGTGTAATCCTACTGGGGTCACTAACACCTTGCGGCAATCTGGAACAGCCAATTAGTCCAAAGTGCATGTCAGGAACCAGCAGTATCCAGGGGAAACCCACATAAGCACTAGGTGAACTCCAAACAGAAATTCCCTCACTGAGCCCGGGACTCAAACCCAGGACCTTCTTGCTGTGAGGCAGACATGTTAACCACCATGCTGCCCGTGAGCCTGACCAGGATATAGCAATTGCTAAGAAAGAGTGAATTCATAAAAGCAGAGGTGTAAAAAATTTAAGGTTAAAAAAATTATTATGCATAAGCTATTGGCAACATGGAGTTTATATGATTTACATTTTTTCTTGTTTTTTTCTTGTACATGGAGTAGTTAATCTTAGCCAATAAAAGTTAATTTGATCATATATTTGCAACATTTTCTTCTGCTCCCCATCCCGAGAGAGTTTTGTTCCTTTCAAGCAAATTGAAACTAATCCTAAAGGTTCCAATTCACTAGTGACTTGACAGTGCATTTTATCATCCATTATATCAGTTCATTTCGGCTGAATACAAAGGTTTCCTGGTGAAACCACCCCAGACCATGAGTTTAGTATGTCTTATTCACCTGTTCTACATCTTGTTTTGGTTCTGCGTCTGTTTATAATAGCAAGGCTGGTGAGAGTGACTGGTGGAACAATCTTATGCATGCACAATAACCTAGCAACACTAATTCATAAAAAGTGGAAAAGTCTGAGATCATGAATAAGGTGTATGATTTCAATAGAAAAAAAAAAGGTGATGTTTTTCTAATATCATGGCACCTGGTGCAAAGGTCATTGACACTCATGTACAGGAGTAAGCAAATGGTTTCAGAAAGACATTGTAGAAAGACATTGTTCTATTTTATTTACTCGAGATATTGCTGATTTTCATCCAAATTAAATATATACCTGGGAAGTAAATGGGCCCCTTTAAGCCCCTTAAACCTTCTTTGTGAGCACCCCCCCAGTTTTGTTTTGTGGTGCAATTGTGAATATAAACATAAGTCGGGGTGTATGGATAGAGTAAAAGTGAGGGATCGGGGAAATCTGCTGGTAAAAGCTTAATATTTTACGGAGAATGTAAAGTGTGTGTGGTTTGTACGTAGGTTGATCAGCTAGGACGAGGCTGACGAGCACTATTTAAGGCATTTCATACAACATTAGGTTGTATGTTCACATGTACTGCAGACATGCATTTTATACATTTTACACATGGTCCTACACAGATAGAAATAATACTTTAAGGGCGTCATAAGAGAGGTAAAGAGACAAAGAGACTGGTTTTGGATAACTGACTCACACTTTCCTCACCTACACTTATTTTCCCACTTTTGGAGTCCCAGTGTGCTTGAAACCCCATGGGTTCTACTTTAGCACAGAGAAATGTCTTCCCACACACACACACACACACACACACACACACACACACACACACACACACAAGCTATACTACAGTTCAAAGCTTAGAACACCAAAAGGCAAGAAAAGCCTTTCACCAATAGGCACGTATTGATTTCCACATTACTTCAGACACACTCAAATGTTTGGATGGATGAGTGTGTAGAATATAAGCAGTACCACAAAAACCAGTTGACTGAGTCTGTACTTTAAAAAAGAATAATGTAAAGGCAGGGCTGTTGTAAGCTGTTAGCTAGATATAAGAGCTGATAGATATTGAACAGAGCGCTCTTGTGGTTGAACACTGTTTATCGAACACAGAGACTTCTGACTCTTCACTCAGAGCCTTTTAATAAGCCAGTCAAGAGGGAGAGGAGTGAATAATTGAGCCACAGTTATTTAACATGCACTCTAAAATCTCTGGATAGCATCCGGATGGAAAGTAGCCAACATTAAAGCAATATTCGAATACATTAAAGCTCAGAGTATTGTCAGGGATTGAGACAGGAGCATGCCAAGTTGATCATAAGCCAGAGAAAAGCACGTCTGTACATTAAAGAGAAAAAATGAAAATCCGTCCACTTTGTATGATTTGCAGTTCATTTTCACTTTACTTCAAAGTCACTTCACATGCTTTTTACATGTTTCTTCATTCAGTCTTTTCCCCTAAGCTTTCATCTTGTTTTATTCTGCTTAGAAGGAAACAAAGGCTGCTCTCCTTTCTTCCCTCTACTGAAAAAAACCTGATAGTAAGAACACCGACTATGTGCCTCTGCACTGTCCATCTCAAGGAAACAGCCTTTGGTTCGAAAGTCCGTTGCACTGATTTCGCAGTGAAAACAATGCTGTCCTGGCACAGCGGCTGGCAGAATTAGATCCTGATTCTCAGCTAAGAAAGGGATAAAAGTCTCTCTTGTGCTGTGTCTGAAAGCCATGTCTGGCAGCTCATAGTACTGAATACATAGTTCTGAACAGCCCTGGCCACAATGGGTCTTACAATGGGTCTTATTCAGTGTAACACCATGTCTGAACTCGGTATTGCATTCCTTAGTTAATACAAGAGACTGCAATCAAGCTGGTCTATCATTTACCAACATATGTACTTACAGTGCATTACTGGTGACTTCACCGAATACAGCATCATTTTCACATATTCACTGAAGCCCTCAATGCATACAAACTTATATTTTTATCAGGTGGCACTGTGGCATAGTGATTACCACATCCACCTCTCAGTAAGAATGTCCTCATTTCAAGTCCCAGGCTTGGTGAGGGTGTTTGTGTGGAGTTTGCATGTTCTTCACATGCTTGCATGGGTTTTCACTAGATACCCGACTTTCTTCACACAGTCCAAAGACCTGCACATTAAGCTAATTGACTGTGCCAAACTGACCCTAGATGTGAGTGTGAGTGGTAGTGTGTTGTCCTTGAGATGGTCTGGTGAACTGTTCAGGTTGTACTCTACCTTCGCCTAGGGTTGGCTGAGATAAGCTCCAGCCTGCCTAACTGTGACCCTAGTAGGGATAAGTGGTTCAACAAATGAGTGAGTGATTGAGAAGCCAGTGCTCGTGTATAGAATTGCTAGGGTTTCTTGCCACTCTGAGCCTTTACCAAACTAGTGGGAAGTCGGTGAGACAATTTTAATGACAGATGTTCTAAATGATGATAAGATGCAGAACTTTTGTGTTCAGTTCCAGAGTTTGGGGTAATTTTTGCTGATGAAATAGATAAACATTAATTAGTGCAGGTGTTAATTATTTGTTTGGTTTATTACTTAGGTCAATTCATACAAGTGTTTGATAAATGTTTCCTATAGTGCATTCACTACTGAAGTATGACGGATATGTTGAATTTAACTTTATTTATTAACTTTGTTTAGGCTTAATTGCCCTCTAAATATCAATTTTAATAACCATTAGAAATAAAATGTAATGAGAATATTAGATTCCACAGTGGTGACTCAGATATTATGCAGTGAACTCATAAGTATTCTACTCCCTAATTCAACTTTCATGTACTAGCGAAAATCTGTTGATATTATAGAATAGTGGATAATTTTATCCGTAGCATGTCTGTGTATCCTACATAGAACTTTTCCTGAAGTTACACTTGGGGCAAAAAAGTGTAAAAATTAAATTGAAAATCTTCAAAACATTCTTACAGTTAGTAATGGAGGATGGATGTAGATGCAAAGGCAGAAATGCTTTCATGAGTGAAAGTCGAATATGGAAGGCAATCAAAATGAGAAGCATAAGCCTGAACAAGAATTTGAACATAAACAAAGTATGTTATGGAATTAAAACCACAGACGTACAATAGACCAAGAAATGCATGAAAAAAAAAGAACTTAAATTGTGTAATGGTGCGGAAAGAAGATTCAGGTGCTCTAAATCATGTGACCTGGTGTGTGCAGTTGCTGATAGGTATTGTAGTCTGGAAATGCTTTTACCATGGACATACTAATTTATATACTATTTAACAACTATACACCAACTGCGAGATATTTTAGTATATACTTCACCGAAACTTAAGGAGAGATCACACTAAAACAAGATTTTTATATATTCTGGGTAGGTGGGGCTCATCAGTCTGGGAAGGCAGCTCACCTAGGAGAAGGGGAAACTGATTTAAAACCTCTGTTGCCTTTGTGACAATATCCTTTCTAGGAGTAAACCTTAAGAAAATATCTGGAGCTGGGCTATTGTATTGTCTGGGCAAATGTTGATGAACCTCTCAGAAAACCTTCAAGAAATTCGTGATGCCAGGAAAATGGCCATTATCACTGCAGAACTGAAGAAACTCAATGCTGACATAGTCACTCTTCAGGAAATGCACTTGACAGATTTGAAACACCGTAAGAGAATGATTACACATTCTTCTGGCAGGGGAAGAGCTTCAGTAAACCACGTGAGCATTGATTACTCTGTGCAGTAAGAAACACCTTGCTGAAGATGGTAGAACCAGGCAGCAATTGCTCATCATACCTCGTGACTTTCTGCCTTAACACCGCTGAATCCCCATCAACCTTGGCAGTGTCTATGCTCCCACACTGTCTGCTATACCAGAAACAAAGAAAGAGTTCTATGAGATCCTGGCAGCCACCATCAGGGATATCCCCAAAAAGGAACAAGTCATTCTCCTGGGTGACTTCAATGCCAGAGTGGGTGATAATCATAATCCAGCCATCCTGCCTGGAAACGTTTGGTGTTGGCAAAATGAATAAAAAAGGTCAGAAACTGCGCAAGTTTTGCACATACCATTATCTGTGCATTACCTGTGCTATAACTTCTACTTCCAGACTAAGTCCCAGCACAAGGTTTTCTGAAGACTCCCGCAGTCGAAGCACTGGCACCAGCTGGATCTGATCCTTGTCAGGCAGTCCTTCCTCGGGAATATGCTTCTTACATGCTTATACCACAGCATGGATTGTGACACCGTCCACTGCTTGGTGTGTTGCAAGTTCAGGCAGTTGCCAAAGAAATTCTACCATACCAAGACACAGGGAAACCCTCGCATCAACCCCAGCAAAATGTCTCAACCAGAACTCATCAAGCAGTTTGCAGACTTTTGCAAAAGAACTTGGCACCTCACAGCATGGAGGGTTTGCCTCAGAAAAGTGGGAATGCCTGTGTGGCGGCATGCAAAGCATGGCCTTGGCTACCTTTAAGAAGAGGACCTTGAAATCCAATGACTGGTTTGAAGCCAAGGCGACCTAGATGACTCCCATCACTGAGGCCAAGCGCACTGCCCTTGCTGTGTACAATACATTGCCCAGTGGAAAGAGTCAGATTCTCAGGGCTGCAAGGAGCAAAGTTCAGCAGACTGCCAGATGCTGTGCCGTGTACTGGACATAACTGAATGAGGACATCCAAAAAGCTGCCATCTCGGGCAACATCAGGAGGATGTACGATGGCATCAAGAAAGCATTCAGACCAGTTCAGAGAAACCCTGACAGCTCCCCTCAAGTGGTCCACTGGATAGCTAATCACTGACAATAGATAGAGGGATGGGTGGAACACTACTCTGATCTCCCCTCCAGGCAGAACACTGTGTCCCCCTCAGCTCTTGATGCCATTAAGAGCCTGCCAATGATGTCCAAACTGCATGCTGAGCCAGAAGTAGAGGAGCTTAGCAGGGCCTTTGACAGCTTGGCTGCAGGCAAGGGCCCAGGCAGTAACAGAAACACTACTCTATGGCAGTAAGACATGGACAACCTATCCCAGGCAGGAGAGACTGCTCAACACCTTTCACCTGCAAAGTCTACATCAGATTCTGGATATCTCGGCAAGATAGAGTGACCAACACTGAGGTTCTGTCTCAAGTCTGGCTCCCCAGCATGTTCACCCTGCTCAGGCAGCACAGACTGTGCTTGCTGGGTCATGCTTACTGCATGAACGGACGCATCCCCAAAGACCAATTCTGCAGAGAGTTGGCAACTGGAAGGAGAGCTACGGGCCATCACCAGCTGCAATACAAGGATGTCTGCAAGAAAGACATGAAGGCCCTTGACATTGTCACTGAGTCCTGGGAGGCCCTGGCAGCTGAGTGCACAGTGAGGAGAGGTACCCTGCACCAACTCCAATCTGGGGAGAAGAAGCTGATGGATGCTGCAGCAGACAAGAGGGCAAGCAGAAAACAGCACTGTGACACCAACAGAGCTGCCCCCACACACAAGTGTGCCTACTGTGAAAGGAACTGCCTTCCCTGCACAGGCCTTCACAGCCACCAAAACCGCTGCCCAAGTCATCTTCCATGGTCATATCTGACCAAAGGACACTTGCAGTAAAATAAAACTAAGTTCATTATTAGTACAAAAAAAGTAAAGACACATGTCTAGAAATCACCACATGTGCACTGCTAGCTCTGTAATGAGGTGTTTTCCTACTTATTTAAAGTGTATATATTATACAGAAACACGTAAACATGTTTTTTTACATTTGTTTTTTATTTTAAACCCTGACATCATTGACTGGTCCAAGTGACCGTGACAAATCCTGAGTGAGCTATTTAGTTTCAAGTGTCATTCACTTGAGATAATCTCTCATCAAAGATAGCAAGCCAATTGGGTTGCGTTGTTCCAGTGCAGTATATACCAATATCTATTATAATATTACCATAAAATGAACACAAGATTATTAAACCTATTTCTAGACATTTGTTTTTAGTGTTTTACAATTTTTTTTTCTAAAGTTTGTTCTAATTACAAACTTTTTTATTGTTTTGATTACTACTTTTTAGAAATATAAGCTAAAGCTAAAACATGATCTGTTGTTAGAACAAGATTATTTCAAGCTTGAAATTAAGTTAGAGTCTACGATAAGTTTTTGATGCCGGAGTTGTAGTGGTTAGGGTGCTGGGCTCATGATCGAGAGGTTATGGGTTAAAATGCCCATTAGACGCCCACTGTGTTAGGACACCAGGCAAGGTCTTAATCACAAGTGTGTCTTTGTCCACCCAGCAGTATAAATGGGTACCAGTAGGAATACAGTAAACGTAATGGACTAGAGCCCCATCCAGCAGGCTATACCCATTTTTTATTATTTAATTAAGTTTTTATTTTGTTTTTTATATTTTTTGATTCTATTTTTTTACTACCCTCTTCCCTCACCTTCTGCTGACCCGTAGCTCAGGAATGAAGTGAGTTATTAATACGTTTTTCGATTATCTGTTTTCATATAAGTCTCGTCTTTCTTCACCAGCAAGTGCAGACAGATGTGAATGTCTCTTAAAATATGTTTAGTTAAAGTCTGCACGAGGTGTAAAGATTTTCTTTGTTTGTTTCATCAAGACAAGTTCAAGATAAATTTTGTGTATTTATGTTTCTTCCTTTGAAATGAGGGATGTATCTGTAGGTATACTATTTTCTTTTTGTTTGCTTAACTTTAATTAATCTTCATTTGTATCCACCTTTCCTGCCGAATCATGACAAGACCTCTTTTTTTGCAATGTGGGTCCCACATGAATTATCTGACAAGTTTTGCATTTAATTTGTTTATGTTATAGCACCTGCATGTAAGCATTAATTAACCCATTTTCCTAAATTAAGATTCCTAAATACCTTTCATGTGATTTTCTCCTTCTTCCTATAATCTTCCCTGAAATATCACCTCTCTTCCACTTTCCCTTTCCTTCTTTATCTTCCCTTTATGTTTGTTCTTTGCCATCATCGTTGTGGACGTCTTCCCTCTAATCTTGAATTTAAAAAGAAAAGTGTAAAAAGTGATAAAAATTGCCATACGAAATAAAATGCCTGTATGCTATAATCATCCATTCGTCCATCCATCCTTCTTTTCGTTTTCTATTCCAGTTAACCACCAGGGTCGTGAGGGAAGCTCAAACCAATCCTATCTACCCTCAGGTGAGAGACGGGGTTACACTCAGAACAGTTCGCCAGTGTATGACAGGACTAACAGAAACCATTCACACTCACATTCACACCTAAATTCAGTTTAGAGTAGCCAGTTGACCTAATGTGGATGTCTTTGGACTATAGGAAGAAACCAGAGTACCCAAAGAAAAACCCACTCAAGCACGGGAGAGCATGCAAACTCCACAAAGTCCTAGTTGGGTGTGAGGCTCAAACCCTGAACTGTTGTGCATTTCATATAGAGTGTTCACTGGTCTCTGACTGGTCATTTCTCTCCTCAATTCTCCTCATATCTGTTATTCTGTTGCTGAACATGTCAGATACTGTAAGCTGTCTGTTGCCGTATCTCACCCCTTGGGCTGCTCGTCCCATTTTATCCTGTATTTGTTCCTGTGTCAGTATTTTAATCCTTCTACTTCTTTCCTGTCTTTAATAAGACTTTTCTCTCAACCTCGCCTGCTCTCCCTTTGTCTCTCACTCTCTCAGTGTTGAAGAGTGTGTTAGCTTCAACACGGATACACTAAAAGGTTAAAAAAGCTAAAGGTTTTTTACCTACCTACTGGGTAACCAAGCAGAATATTTATAAAACACAATCTTTCACTAAATTGTAACAGTGCTGGCTTGCCCCTGCTTGGTCCTTCCTGCACTAATCTGAACCACGTATGTTAAATGGGAGACTGTTCAACATTCTCAGACTCTTTTTACCTATATCCATGGTAATGGGCTCAGGGACTGAATGGAGTCTTCGAGGATGTGCCTGAGAGATATTGCAGTGTGAACTTTTAAAGTGACAATAGAGTTAGTGTTATTTTAATAACCTGAGGGTAGATAGGATTGGCTCAAGCTTCCCTCGCGACCTTGGTGGTTATTTCGTTTCACTCTCGCCAAAGTGCGAAATCGACAGAATAGGATGTAGACGTGTCAGTTCCAATAAGACAAGATATGAGCAAAAATAACAGTATACTGGTATTAAACTAACAAATCAGACATAAACTAGTAAACTTTTAAATAAAATAAAGCTGCACATAATACTACATTACATTTACATATATCAGACAGATGTTTGCTCATTTACATGAACGTGTGGTATATATATATATATATATATATATATATATATATATATACTTCCACAGTAACTGCTTATTCAAGGCCACTCCCTGTCACTTTTTGCAGAACAATGGCTAATTACAATAACAATATACTGTCTAATAACAATAGTGCGATTTCATGGAAATGAATGTGTACTATGTCTCAAGCTTTTATTACAATTGGGTTAATTTATCTTTAATTATCTGCAAACGTTGCATCATAAAATAATCACATGCTTATTTTTGTATTCTGACATTGTTACAGCTCTGTCAGTATTCAAAATGATGAAATCACTGCTCTCATGAATGTTCATCAAACTTTTTATTTTGTAGCAAAGAATGAAATCATAGAGATTTCACACAATTTGCTTTAAAGAGCTGAAGATCCTGGCATTGTGATAACATTACAAACTTATTCAATTTGTAACACCGCCACCTCTGCTGCACTGCCAGCGGTCCAGTAACATGGACCTGGCCAGGGCTTCTTTATCATTCTTTATCTGTTTGACATTATGTACCTGCCTTTTTTTCTGCTTGGGTTTCATTGGCTGTCAGGCTCTTTAGTTCTTTATTTAATCCTGCTTGGTTCATTCATAATTTGACTGTTCATGGTCATGTTTGTCTGTTTGTTCTAGCAAGTACCAGCATGGCCCTGCTTGGCTCATTTCTGGACTGTATTCTCCATTTGTTTGTTTCAGTTATTCGGACCATCCTGCTATGCTACTATGAATTTTAACCTGTTTTCTTAAGGACTTATTTGCTTGGTAATCACAAGCCTAAGTGGAGATCTTGTGCTTGTTTGATACTGTGGGCGCTCACAAATAATGAACGTTTTTGTTCCTGCACCTGTGCCTAGCCTCTGAAATCATGGCAAAATTCAATTATGCCAGTTAATAGCACATTTTAATTAATTTATTATTTTTCAGATCAAGTAGGGGGAAGATATGGAATCACTTAACATTCATGAAGTAAAATTATGGAATCACCCTGTAAGCTGCGTTTCTAAAACAAATACCGGCACAAGTTTAAAAATGCAAATCAAATCTGCAGTTGAAAAAAGGTTCTTACAAACATTAACAGGCTGTTGAAGTTGGTTGAGGGGAAACACAGTCCCATCAAGAGGTTTTAATTGCAATAATAGAAAGGATTGTAAATCTCCTTTCACTCATTCATTCATCCATTCACTCATTCACTGAACCTTTCATTCATTCTCAGTCCTAATAGGGTCTAGGCAAAGCTATAGGCCAACTCTGCCAACTCTGGGCAAAGGGAAACACACAACCCTCCACACTCACACATAAGGGCAATTTGAAACAGTCAATTAACCTAATGTGCATGTCTTTGGCCTGTAGGAAGAAACTGGAATACTCAGAGGAAAGCATGGGGAGAACATGTAAAGTTCACACCGAAACACCATCACCAAGCTCAGGATTCAAACCAAGGACCTTCTTGCTGTGAGGCAGATGTGCTGACCACCACGCCACTGCGCCACCCGTTATAAATCTTCTACAAAAAGGGAATACAACATAAAAATTTGGTAAAAGATGTTGATCATTCCCAGTCAGCAGTGTAAAACAAATGGGGCAGTGGTGGCCCGGTGGTAAGGTGCTGGCTTACTGATCCGAGGGTTGAAGTTTCAAGCCCCATTGTCACTGCTGCCCCCTTTTTTCTTACAGTACATGTTGCCCATTTCCTGAAACCAAAACACATGTAAATGTCCTTCAGGCCCTGTGTTTGTGCCAAGGTTGGGGCTGCTGTGACAATCTATGTGTGTTTTTTGTTTTGTTTTGGCAGTTTTAAATTATATTGAATTGTACCATTCTGCCACATCCACACCCACAATCATACAATGTAATTAATGCTTTATTAATCATAAACGCCCGCAAACATCTTCACTGAGTAATTAATTGTACTTATTAGTAATAGCAACAAGTGTGATTAATACATTAATAGTTCTATCCATTGCAGTTATATGTTTCAACATTTATTAATTTATCTTATAAGATGTAATTTTGTTCACTAGATTCTTTCCTTTAGTTTTTAAGCTTAACATGCAGAACATTTGCAGATTAAAAAAAAAAATTCTCAGCTTTCTATTTTTGATACTTGAGTTGATAGGCTTAGAGAAGAATAGATGGCAGTGAAGCATATCAGAATTTCTGTCAGCCATTGGAGAGCACACACACACACACACACACACACACACACACACACACACACAATAGAGCTCATGCTGTGACTGGCTCTCATTGCGATCTAAGCTCTTCTGAGCTGAGACCATCTCTCTGCAATACTTGCGCCGCCAGTATGCACCAAGAATAATTTTCAATTTCCTTATGCCTGTCTTGCTCTGCTTGGCGCTATCGATTTCTATTCCTTATTTAAGTCTAAGACAAAAGAAGTCTGTTAACTCTCCAGAACATACCCCCCCCCCCCCCCCCCACACACACACACACACAACCTTAGATAAATACTTTTGTTGTTTTCTGCCTTTTTTTTATTTGTGTTTTTTTGGTTGTAGTATTTTTTGGGGTAAATGTGTGTGGGAGAGTATATTCATGTGTTTCTATTCAACTGCAGGAAGTAGCCTAAGTAGTAATGTTCTTTTCACGGGTCTGTTTACACCTTTACAATGGGCTCGGATATATAATGATTTTATATATTTATAACTCGTATATGTGGCCCTCCAGCACAAAACCAGTCGGAACTCGCATGACCCAGGTAAGCGGCTCATAGTATAACGTCATCTTTCATGTCCCATTTCATACTTATGTCCTAATGTCGCGCGCGGTTAGCGGCTAGCGTGCACGTGGTACAGGAGTTAAATTCAAAACTAGTTTTAAATTGTTCAACAC
>JAQMYF010000007.1:3022244-3034969 GCA_030014195.1 Neosilurus mollespiculum
TCATGGTGTTCTAGCTGTGTCTTGTACAGGACCTGTATGGTGTATGGTGGATGGTGACCATTGTAAGAAATATGATGTAGAGTTGATGCTGAAGTAGACATTGCTAGCTATGAATCCTAATGGAGCTTTGAGGGAGTCATTATGAGGCAAACCACAACTTTAGTGCAGCCAGTTGTTTTGGGGGTAGTTTTCTTTGCATGACCGAGCTTACCTATGTTTACCAAGGGGGTCTGAAATTTCTTACTACTGCTCGCAAATTATTTTTATTTGCTTTTAGGAGATCTTGAAGGTTTCTACAGTTTCTGCAAAAAGATTTTATAAATTGCCGGAAAGCTGCTTTAATACCTGTATTTTATGTATATTTAGTTAATTAAGTACTTTTCAGTCCTTTTTACTAATTTTACTAATTATATTTTACTAATTTTACTAATAACTTTGATCCAGATGTTACATGATTGAGACAAGTCTTTTGTCCATCCTAGAATGGATATGTTCATCTTTTATTAGCTGTGAAAAGTATAAATAAATTTACAAATTCCTGTTGCTTTCACAAAACAACCTGTATACATGTAGGATTAATGTAAAGCAGAGTTGATGAAAATTAGTTAAAAGGTTTGTGAGATATGGGCTTTTATACATGAATGTCCACATACAGTTATTGAAAAAAGTTTTGTCGCACATGTGGACATTCATATATATATGAAAAAACATAAAAATCTAATTTTAATAAGCTTTTTTGCTTATGTTTCTGTGTAATATATACTAAAAGTATTGTTCACCTCATGCTTATTGTGTCTAAATTGAACAGTCCCCTAAAGAATGTGCTTTTCCCATGCAGTACTCTCACTCATTTCTCGAGCTGCTTAATCCTACTAGGGTCCCAGGGAGACTCTGTTGATATTGAGTGAAGGCTGGGTACACCCTGAACAGCTTGCCAGACCATTGCAGGACTAATACACATCCAACCATTTACACTTACATCCACACCTGGGGGCCAATTAGCCAGTTAGCCTAATGGGCATGTCTATGAACCATCAGAGGAAATCAGAATACCCAGAGCACACCCACACAAGCACAGGAAGAACATGTAAACCCAACATAGAATCGCCTCACCAAGGAACTTGAACCGTGGACCTTCTTGTTGTGAGGTGGATATGTTAGCCACTATGTCACCGTGCTGCCCACATATAGTACAGTGTATACTAAATATATAGAGCATGTATTTTAAATACCAACACCGCACCTCCAAAACTCACAAATCCCAGCTTCTTCCCTCCCTGTTGGTATACCCAACAACTCTCACTGATAACTCGTCAGGGGTGTTGATGTCCAAGCCATATATATACCTGGTTGTTTACTATATTCAGGTTATATTTAGCCCCTCCTTGAATCGCCACTTTATCATGGTGGAGGGGTTTGTGTGTCCTAATGATCCTAGGACCTATGCTGTCAGGGGCATTATCCCCCTGGTAGAATCACCCAAGACAAACAAGTCCTAGCTGAAGGTCCAGAAAAAGTGCAGTTCAGAAGAACCCTATGAGCAAATTGAGTAGAAGCACTTGGTGTTAGGGTTGACAGGGGGAAAAGGATTCACACGCAGACAGAAGAGGTGTAGAGCGCAATATTTAATAAAAATCCAAAATTCCAGGCAAACTCATGGTCAAAAAACAGGCAATGGTCAGAGATATCCAAGAAGTCAAAACAGAGGCAGAGGTTTCCAAAAATCACAAAACGTTAGCAAGAATAGTCAAGGAACAGGCAAGGTCAAAAACTACTAAACAGAGATAGACAAACACTGGAAAGGCACAGGAGAAAACTCTGGCACGATCTGGAAATACTTTTTGTGGAAATGCAGGGCTTATATACACAGACAAGTGAGGCAGGCAACGAGACACAGGTGAGCCTAATAATGAGTCTGTGGAAAGCCAAAGGGGACAAACAAGAGCACATAATACTAGAACACAAAGTTAACCAGCAGGAGTACAAACACTTAGTTTCCCTTTTCCAGAAGTGGGTTATCGGAGTTTCCCCCTGGAACCAGGCTTGGGGAAGGGGCTCAAAGGCAAAGGCACAACCTGGTGGTAGGGCTACTGCCCATGGAGCCCAGCCAGGCCCAGCCCAAAGTGGAAACATGGGTCTGCGCCCCCAAGGACCCAACACCCATGGGAGGGGCTATAGAAGTCAGGTGCAGTGTGAGCTGGGTGGCAGCTGAAGGCATGGGTTCTGCTGGACCAATCCTCGGCTACTGACTCTGGCTTTTGGTATATGGAATGTCATCGTTCTGGTGGGGAAGGAGCCTGAGCTGGTGCACAAGGTTGACAGATACCGATCATAGTTATGCTCACCTTGACACATAGCTTGGGCTCTGGAACTACCCATCTTGAGAAGGGCTGGACCTTATTTCATTCTGGAGTTGCTTATGAGGGGAGGCGGCGAGCCCCTTGTTGCCCCCTGTCTCAATGACCACATGTTGGGGTTCTCCCTGGTTGACAAAAGGGTAGCCTCTCTTCGCCTCCAGGTGGAGGGACAAGCCCTGATTGTGGTTTGTGCTTATGTACCAAATGACAGTTCAGAGTACCCATCCTTTTTGGAGTCCCTAGTGGGTGTGCTTGAGAGCGTTCCCCCTGGAGACTCCCTCGTCGTCCTGGAAGACTTCAACCTCCCGAACACCTCCCTGGTGTGGTGTTTCTGGCATGTCCAACCAGGTTGACCCAGAACACACTGGAGGGACTGTCTCTCTCAGCTAGTCTGGGAATTCCTCAGTGTTCCCCTGGAAGAGCTGAGGAGATGGACATCTGGACCTCAGTGCTGCTACCCCATGACCCGACCCCGGAACAAGCGGATGATGATGATGATGATGATGATGATGATGATGAGGTGATATTCAGGGAGTTTATGACTTTTCATGAGGGGAATTCCTCAACCATATATCAAGATGATATGCATGAGTTGGCATTGTACTACATTGTACTATTGTACTGTGAATACAAATTCATTCACAATTCACCAAAGCTTTGAAGGCTGAAGAGCAGCAGGAATGCTGTACGGCTTTTCAGTTTGAATGTAGACACATAGCTTTTCTACTGCATAGGAAGATGGTATATGAAATGAATCAATTGCACTGAATAGAAAGATTTAATAGCACTGCAGAAGGCATACTGTATATATTTGATTCTCTTTCTGTTCTCTCATTCTGAGGATAAGTATTGACAGCTTTCCTTAAAAAATAAGAGGGGTTTGTAATCCTTACCACAGTTTATTGATGCACAGAGCCAAGGTTGCACTTGATTGTGACTGAGAAATAGAGAAAAGATAAACATTAGACAAGTAGACATAGATTATAGAAAGAGAGGGAGAATAAGAAAGTGAGAGAAAGGAGGGAGGCAGAAATTACTCAGTCATGAGCTTCAAGAATTGGCCCTGGTGTTGGTCCACAGGAAGAGAAATTCGCACTAAAAGAGACAGAAAACGTAGACTCTGATCATCACTAATACAACCGGCATACCAGGAAAAACAGCTGTCAAATACACCTCATGTGATGATAAGTGGTCAAGGAACTGGT
This sequence comes from Neosilurus mollespiculum, assembly GCA_030014195.1. Taxonomy (NCBI): domain Eukaryota; kingdom Metazoa; phylum Chordata; class Actinopteri; order Siluriformes; family Plotosidae; genus Neosilurus; species Neosilurus mollespiculum. The sequence goes on from JAQMYF010000007.1 coordinate 3,025,807, forward strand.
ACTGCAGTCTGATTACAGACATACAGACAACATAAACTGTTACCTGTTTTATTAAGCAGAACAATAAACTGAAATACAATAATGAATGACTTGATTGAGTGAGTTATCTAATTGCAATGAATGTTTTATAGAGATCTTAATTCATCAATTATTAGTTTCTTCTAATTACCCAAGAGAATTTGCATACACCTCAGAAAAGTTCCCTCACGTGTTAATCACAGGAGTCCTATAAGTTTGGAGACAGCTACAGTGTTTCCAGTGTCAAGTATGGTAGAATAACAAGATGGCATCTGATTGCATCACCACTGAAACAGAGAACAATGCGATCCAGCAGGAGTCAGGAGTTCAGGAAACCATTAAGAATTTTTTTTTTTTTTCCAAACCACTTTATCCTTTATAAGGATAGCAGGGCGGCTGGAGCCCATTTCAGCCAACTGAGGGCAAAGACAGGGTACACCTTGAATAGCTCACCCGGCAATTGCAGGGTCAACACACAACCATTCACACTCATGCTCACATAGGGACAATATAAAATGAACCTAGTGTGCAAGTGTTTGGGCTGTCTGAGGAAACCGGGGCACCAGGAGGAAACCCACACTTACACAGGGAGAACAGGCATGGGGCTCAATCCCAGGACTTTCTTTCTGTGAGGTGGCCATCCTAACTACTGTGCCGCCGCTTCAAGAAAATTATTTGTATTATTTCATTAATCCTTTTCTGTTATTCTTTTTATTTTAACACATGATTATTTTTAATGAGATTGCTAATAATAATGGTAAATATGCTCCCAGTTGGAAGTAGGTGGAAATCTTATAATGGATTGAGTTGAACATTAACCTCATAGTACTTCACGTTGGGTTTTGTTTTTGTTTGTTTGTTCGTTTTTTGTTTTGTTTTGTTTGTGTCCTGATTCGGCTCAGTAAACCTACTTTAATTATATCCTAAAAACATACAAACCTCTCAGAAATAAGGCTTTTCTGCAAATAAAAGAGATCATGAGATGGAGCAGTGTGACTGGATTTAACAGAGCTGCCATAAAGAGAATATTCTGGCTGTAATGAGAAAGTAGGAATTGAGGTCCGGGTGAAAAACTGTTTCTTAATGAACTCTGGATTGTCCCAATTAAGTGCACAAATATAAGCCAAGGAAACATCAGTATTAAACAATTACCAGGCACATAAAGAGGAGAGAACTGAATGAGTATGATTTGCAATGAATGGAAAAGAATTCTTAATGTCAACCAGTTCCTGTTTTTACCTGCCAACCCCCCCTCCACCTTGGACACCCCATTAAAACACACACACAAAAATCTCTCTCAATGCCTATTTATTTCAGGTTCCTTTACATGCCTGTGTCTGCTTCCCCACCCACATTCCCTGCCACGCCCATCTGTTCCAGCGTCCCCAGTTCCGATATTCAGTTCATTTCTAGTATCAGTGTGGTCAGTGCTGCTGCATGATTCACTTGACACGCCATTATTCTTGCTTTCAAAGTCACGTTCACTGTACTCATTGTTCCACCAAATGGATCATGTGCGGTACCTGTGCATCACTAAAATGACGGTGACTCATAATTGCAAAAAATCATGATAAGAATCACTAAAAACTGTTCAGAAGTCAGAAGTAGCCCATGAATTGAGTGGAGAAAAAACACTGAGTGGAGGTAAAATGTGCTGTGATTGGCCAATAATGACTCTTAAACCTATGACTACTGGGTTCTTAGGGTTAATTTTTTGGGGTGAGTAGAGTATATATTCATACATTTGCCGAACCCCTTAACCCTTCTAGGATGGTAGAGAGGCTAGATTTCAGCCGACTCTGGGCGATGGCTGGGTACACTAGTTCAGAACTTTTTTGCTGTGAGGCGCTACCATACTGTCTTCTGAGTGTATATCCCTCTGAGTATATATTCTTCTGAGTATATATTCTTCTGGGTATTTATTCTTCTGAGTATATATTCTTCTGAGTATATATTCTTCTGAGTATATATTCTTCTGAGTATTTATTCTTCTGAGTATATATATTATTCTGAGTATATATTATTCTGAGTATATATTTTTCTGAGTATTTATTCTTTTGAGTATATATTCTTCTGAGTATATATTCTTCTGAGTATTTATTCTTCTGAGTATATATTCTTCTGAGTATATATTCTTCTGGGTATTTATTCTTCTGAGTATATATTCTTCTATTTATTCTTCTGAGTATATATTCTTCTAGGTATTTATTCTTCTGAGTATTTATTCTTCTGGGTATTTATTCTTCTGAGTATTTATTCTTCTGAGTATTTATTCTTCTGAGTATATATTCTTCTGGGTATTCATTCTTCTGAGTATATATTCTTCTGATTATATATTCTTTTGAGTATGTATTCTTCTGAGTATTTATTCTTCTAAGTATTTATTCTTCTGGGTATTTATTTTTCTGAGTATTTATCCTTCTGGGTATTTATACTTCTGTGTATTTATTATTTTGGGTATTTATTCTTCTGGGTATTTAACCTTCTGGGTATTTATTCTTCTGGGTATATATTCTTCTGTGTATTTATTCTTCTGAGTATATATTATTCTGGGTATTTTTTTCTGAGTATTTATTCTTCTAAGTATTTATTCTTCTGGGTATATATTCTTCTGTGTATTTATTTTTCTGAGTATTTATTCTTCTGAGTATATATTATTCTGGGTATTTATTTTTCTGAGTATTTATTCTTCTGAGTATTTATTCTTCTGGGTATTTATTTTTCTGAGTATTTATTCTTCTGAGTATATATTCAGGCTAAAAAGTGTGTGTTTCCTGTCCCTGAGCTGAGATGTTCACACATCCTGTGATGTTTAAATGCTTTCATCATGTTAATCATGCAGATTTTACTTTGTTTGTTCCTTGCAAGTTGTTGTTCACTTTGCTCAGATTTAAAGTCAAGTATGTTAGAAATTTCAAATTTAAAAGCCACCCTAATTCTACTTTCAGGCTGTACTATGAGAGGCTGTAGCCTATCTTAGCAAACACCAGGCAGACACCCTGAACAGTTTGCCAGATAATCGCAGGACCAATAAACACAAAACCATTCATACTCACATCCACACCGGGGGGCAATTTAGAGCAGCCAGTTAGCCTAATGTGCATGTATTTGTCATGTGGCAGGAGTCTGGAGTACCTCAAGGAAACCCACACAAGCACAAGGAGAACAGCCATACTCAAAACCTGGACTTGAACCCAGGACCTTCTTACTGTGAGGTACTGTAATCCCTATTCCTCCATGTCGCACTCTCCTCATTCCTTATTTCAGTGAATAACAGATACCAAAAAAGACATACTTTTTTTATGCCTTTGTCAGCCAGACTAGTCCAATACTTCAGCAGCTAATAATTGACGTTGAATGCCACAACTTTGGGAAGTCTGGATTGTTGCAGCACGAGAGCAAAGAAGCCTAACAACGCATCATCGCATTACTGGATTCCTTGTTGTGATTGGCAACTTGTCAAGGGCTACTTTTTTATAGGAGCAAAGCACTTGGACTTATTGAGCATGAGAAAGTCTTCCTCAGTGGAAGAATTCTCAAATGTCATATGAACAAAAACCATTAGCTGTGCAGTTTCGGTCACATTGATTCATTCAGCTGCAATGAGAAGTATTTGCACTAGATCTTGTCTTTAGACAGTAATTCAATTCTCCATGCTACAGTAGATGGACCTAGTGGCACCTTTTTAATCACAATTTCTCTGCTTCATTAGCCACTTTTGGTTTCATAGCAGGCCAAGTGAACAGGGATTTTTATACAAAACCTCCAGCTCCTGCATTTTCTCAAGCCATAGCTCACTCTTATAGGTGGATAACTTTTTGTAATGTGATGGCATTCCAGATTCTGGCCAAGGCAACTGTTTGATTGTTTTCTGCAGGGTAAAGCACTCAAGATGTAAGGTCAGTTTCATAGGGACAGGACTTGCGAGATTTTAATTCATCCATATGCTGAAATGAAGATCAGCAGAAATGCCTTTTGTAGAATAGCTGACCCTGCATTCTTTTTCAAGGAAACAAGGAAATTACACCAGGCATGCACCTTGCAGGAGATCCCAATTTTAGTTTCAGAACCGCCATCCTGTGAGCTCGGAAACTTCACAGAATGTCATATATTAAGGAATTGAGTAGAAATACATGAGACATTCTCCAGGAAGCCAGTTGCATGGTGATGTTTTAATTGACAGCAATTTTCAACAGCAACTGTTAACTAGGACATCAATGTCCTGTACACCTTAAAAAAAAAGGTGTGAAACAGTTAAAATGAACAAAACTGTTAAAAGTCAAAATTCACAAAAGACTCAATGATTTATCATGTGCCAAACTGTTGTAACCCACTTACTAGAGACGGCTCAGGGTCATTCTGCTAATAACTCCAGTAGCCGAGTTGCTGGTTGGATTTTCCCCAGTCCGTATATATGTGATTTATTAACCAATCAGATTGCATGTACTGTCATTGCCATATAATAAAGTATTACATGAATCTGATTGGATTACATACAGCATGACAGCACAGGGGGTAATGTTCCTGCCGCTAGTCACCAATGTTTTAGTCTGACACATACAGTATAACCTATAACCGAACCAACAAATGCTGTGTGTATAATAATGTGTGAAAATAACTATCCTCCAGTCGACTGGTGTTACCAATAATCTTCAAAAAATAACAAATTAATTTTTGTTCTTCAGAAAAGTGCTACACCAGATACATTCTGTTTATTCTACTGAACATGCAGTAAGTCTCTTGATTGCATGATTCAATGAGAGAGAGAGAGAGAGAGAGAGAGAGAGAGAGAGACTATCGACATGAAACATTTTCACATAGATACAGTGAGATTAAACTGGAGTACCAATATTTGATTTACATTCCATTTAATACAATATAATATTATATAATTTTATATCTGACATCTAAGTGTATCAGCAAGTAATAAGCAGTTGTGTAACATGTTTATGTACATGTACCTCAGTTCAAGCAAGGCAGTTCTGCAGCTGAGTTTGAGGAATAGTGACCATGAGGCCATCTTTCTCATCACGGAGTATAAACAAAAGCTTACCCGGGAACTTCCGGCAACAAAGGAATTAAAGCGCTGGTCTGCCCACTCAGAAGCCGAGCTGCAGAACGTGCTTGATGATGTGAACTGGTACGTGTTCCGGTGTAGCTCAGCCGACATCAGTGAGTTTGTGGATGTAGCCATTAGCTTCATTAGCACACTGGCAGACCAGATCATTTCCTCCGTCACCATCAGTACCTTCCCCAACCAGAAATCGTGGGTTGACCGATCTGTCCGGGAGGTGGTGAATGCCCGAACAGCGGCCTATAGTGAGGGATCCAGAAGTGGCGATATGAGTCAGTATAAGGAGAGGGAAGGAGGCCAAGCGTCGGTACTGGGAGCGAGTGGAGTCTCACTTCCATGTTGGAGACTCCTGCCACTTATGGCATGGTCTGCACACCATCACAAACTACAGATGTAAAAAACACAGCCCCCTCAGAGCCCACCCTGTGCTTGCTGACCAGCTGAACGCCTACTACGCCTGGTTCGAGGCCAACACGTCTAATGCTAGACTTTAGTCTGCTAATAGTCCTGATGGCATTTTGGGGCGAGTCCTGAGGAGCTGCACGGGTCAGCTGACTGGTGTCTTCATGAACATCTTCAACGAATCTCTGGCTCAGTCCATTGTGCCTGCGTGCTTCAAGAGATCTACCATTGTCCTGGTGTCGAAGCACAACAAACCCTCCAGCCTGAATGACTACTGCACTGTGGCTCTGACATCAGTGGTCATGAAGGTGTTCGAGAGGCTTGTAAAAAACTCCATCTGCTCCTTCATCTCCAGCTCCATCGACCCCCTTCAGTTTGCTTACCAGCCCCGTATCAGAGCCAAGGATGCCATCATCTACCTGCTTAACTATGTCTACACCCACCTGGAACAGCCGGCAAGCACTGTGAGGGTCATATTTTTTACTTTTCTAGTGCATTCAACACCATCAGGCCGACCCTCCTGGTTGAGAGGCTGACAGCAATGCAGGTGGATGCCTCTCTGGTGTCCTGGATTGTGGACTACCTGACCAAAAGACCACTGTATGTGCGCCTGCAGCACTGTGTGTCAGACACAGTGGTCAGCAACACCAAAGCACCACAAGGGACCACCCTTCACCCTTTACACAACTGACTTCAGCTACCGCACAGAGACCTGCCACCTTCAGAAGGTTTCTGATGACTCTGCTGTAGATGGATGTATCAGTGGAGGTGAGGAGATGGAATATCGGGCTGCTCTGGATTCCTTCATCACATGGTGTGAGCAGAATAATCTGCAGCTTAATGTGACAAAGAACAAGGAACTGATTGTGGATTTTAGGAGATCCAAAACACCAGCAGCCCCTGTTTCCATCCAGGGCGTCAACGTGGAAATGGTGGAGGATTACAAATACCTGACAATAAACTGGACTGGGTTAAGAACAATGAAAAAGTTCATACTGACAATAAACTGGACTGGGTTAAGAACACTACCGCACTTTACAAGAAGGGCCAGAGCTGTCTCTATTTTTTGAGGCGGCTAAGGTCATTTAATATCTGCCGGACACTGCTCAGGATGTTTTATGAGTCTGTTTTGGTCAGCGCTATTCTCTACGCTGTTGCATGCTGGGGCAGCAGGCTGAGGGTTGCAGACACAAACAGACTGAACAAACTGATCCACAAGGCCAGTACCATTGTGTGGATGGAGCTGGACTCTCTGACGGTAGTGTCGGAGAGGCGAATGTTGGCCAAAATAAAGACAATACTGAACAATACCTTCCACCCGCTTCACAACCTGCTGATCATTAACAGAAGCACGTTGAGTGGGAGACTGATACCACCTAAATGTACCACTGAACAACACAGGAAATCATTCCTACCTGTGCTCATTACACTGTACAACCCCTCCATATAGCATCAACATCCAGAGACTTCAGATTTTCTTCTACAAGCAGACATTCTCCATCCTGAGCTGATGGCAGCAGCATCAAAAGCGACCAGGGGGTCCAGACACTTTTAATCCCCTCCCAGAGGCATGGTAAAAGGGGAGGTGTATGAAAGTATTTTTAGGGCAACCTCCCTTTTTGAATGTTATGGAAAAAGTTGTGACAGTATGTGTCTCTAGTATGTTTAAAGCAGGAGTTTCAACAGAATATACACAGTATGAAAAGTACTACATGTTCTCCGTCAGCTCAGGACAGACTCCTGAATTCAAATTATTAAATGTTTAATAAAAGCACTAGTTCAGGCTTCTTTAAGAATACAAGAAATTGCAAAATAAAATACATTTTTTATACTCTTTCTTGTATTCTTGTTCTGTTGTCTTGTAAAAAAAAAAAAATACCTGTTCTTAAAATGAAATTTTATTTATTAATTTTTTTCCGGTCTCCTGTCTTGGGTTTACATAATAGAAATCCGCCAAACAAGGAATAAAAAAGTATGGCCTAAAAAAAATTATTTTATCAAAACTTTAAATAACTTTTTTTTGTATTGGAGTGCATTTGACCACTTATATTCCACATAGTATATACTAAACACTGAATGAGTTTATAAAGATGCTCATGGAGCGTGCAGAGCTCACCTGACCTGCTTCTACTCTCATTCACTCATTTGCTGAACCACTTAATCTTGCTATGGTCACCGGGAGGATTAAGCTTACATTAGCCAACACTGGCTGAAGGCGGGTTTCGACCTCAACAGCTTGCCAGACCATCACAGGGTCATCACACAGACCCAACCATTCACACTCACACCTTGGGACACTTTGAAACAGCCAGTTAGCCTAATGGGCAAGTAAACTCCGTAAAGTAAAGTGAACTGCGGTTCCTAAGTGGTGCTCTTTACATGTCGGGAATAAGATTGCATGTTTGGTTTCCTTATTTTTATTCCCTTTTATAAACAAGTTATTAAAATGAATTAATCTTGATATTCATACGTGGGATATGTGTATAGGGTGTAAGAGTTCCCATGAAGAACTTGGCAAGTAATGAAATCCTATGGGAGCTCCACTTTTAGGCAGCGCTTAAATCTGTATATTAAATATCTAATTTTATTTTGCTTTTCTTATGTTCCCATGTAGTATATACTAACACAATTGTTCTCCTGAGGCTCGACTTTCTGTCTCAGCGACGATTCAGTGACATTCACCTCACCTTCAGTGCATAATTGTTAATTATCTGATGTTTCTTCAAAAAAATGGTGTCACAGTGGAATCCAATAGTCAGTTTATATGTAATATAAATTTCCATCCATTTATTATCTCTAGTGATTAACTGTCAGGGTCGCTTAGGAAGCTGGAGCCAATCACAGTTGACTTTGGGTGACAGGCGGGGTTGTGAGACAGTTTTTAACACTACTACACAGAAATTTTCTTCTATCATTTAATATATTTTTATGAATGTTTTTTTTTTCACTCCCCACCACCGCACATCTTTCCTGCCCGTTCGGGAATCGAACCAGCGACCTTTCGGTCCCAGAGCTGCGTCTCTAACCATTTTTTATTCTTTTAATGAAATTCTGTGATTAATTCAGGTTGAACTACTTAAGATACTAACTCTGTTTAAATTTTGTAGTAGTCTTGGAAATGGCTGCTATGTTGTTACTATATACAGTCATTTAAAATACTAATACAAATAATGCCTTTAAACATGCATATTCTGAGCAATACTACTAAGCACTCTACCTCCTTTCATACTCTATCCCTCCTGCTGTCTGTTTTTCACTCTTCCTTCCTATGTCCTCAATTCATTTTAAGGCCTAACTGCTCCTAGAGATTAAAAGCTAGGATCACAAAAGCTGCCAGCATGTTGTCCCTGTTGAAATATGACAAACCTTTTTTTTTTATTTCTTTCTTTCTTTTTCATCCCTCCATCCTCCCATTAGAACTCAGTGATTTTACTAATCCTGCATCTTTTACAGTAAACCCACAAAACTTGGTATAAGGACAAAAGTACAGCGCTGAACTGCTTTTCAGACTAATGACCCTGAACTGCTTTTCAGACTAATGATAACATTCATCTCTCCATTCTCTACTTCATACACTACATACCACTCATTTTACTACTCGTGCAACCTTTAAGGAAGAAGTGCTACATTTTGTGTGTGTGTGTGTGTGTGTGTGTGAGTGTGTGTATA
>JAQMYF010000007.1:3059150-3082541 GCA_030014195.1 Neosilurus mollespiculum
TATACACAGTATACACACAGTACTATACGCAGAACTACACACAGTATATATACACAGTAGTATACACAGTACTATATGCAGAACTATACACATTATCAAAGTGGTTTTAAGATTGATATGTGCACAAATGTTTTATATTTGTTATTTTTAGTTTATTTTATTTTGCTGTGGGGGGGATTTTTACACTTTAAAATCTAATGTAGATTTCACATCTGTGTGTAATCAATTTTAATACACCTTAAGAATTGAGTAAATGTAAGTTTAATGTAAGTCACATTTAAATTATTTTACATTTCTCATGTCTTCATATAGATATTTATCAAAAACATTAAGATTAAAATATAACTTGTTAACTATTAATGTTTTTCAATTAAATCTACTTTAATAAAACACATAAATTGAATACAAATGTAACTTGAATTTTTAGTGATTTATTTCGGTCTGTTGAACTCACTCACTTCAGTGGTGTTCAGGGAACGTACTTAATTAGTGTAACTTTTTGTTTTTTTTTGTGATATTTACTAAACCCTTGAAGTAATTCTCAAGGTAAAGAATTAAAAATACAAGTCAAGGAAAAGAAATGAAGAAATGAGTCTTTTGCAGCTTTTTTTGTTTTGTTATTTTATCGAACATGGTCTAACTGCTATTCATTCTGGTGAATGTATATTTACTTATTTTATGTTTGTATGTTTATTTATTTTAGTAGGAGTAAAACACATTACGGTTAAGAATTAAGGCAGTGAGGAGAATAAAGAGAATCAGGACTTTTAAATGATACATTTTAAGCTATGTGATTACCTTCATAATGTAAAACTATCTTTGCATATCTTTCTACTCTGTGCCGAACAGGGCAAGCTGAAGTTAGTGTACAAATTACTCCATTCGTTCATTCATTTTCTGAACCTCTTAATCCTAATTAGTGGAGCTGGTGGGCTTATGATCAGGAGATCGTGGGTTCGAATCCCCATTGGACCCCCCTCCATTCTAAGACCCCTGGGCAAGGTCTTAACCACAAGTGTGCCTCTCTCCACCCAGCAGTATAAATGGGCACCAGTAAAAATACTGGGAAGGTAACCTGTGATGAACTAGAGTCCCATCCAGGAGGAGTTGAACTCCTAGTTGCTTCGCGACCATCTTTATCTTTATGCCCGCAGTGCTGTCATTCTTTCAACCCCTGCATGCAATATTACAAGGTTTATTTATTTCCTGTGCAGCTCTGATTTTTCACCGAGATCTTGTATTGGCGAAGATCCTTCACCAGTATAACAAACATTTGTACTGTGGTTACTGTCAAGGCTCTAATGGGCTAATACATGTGTGAAAATGATTCCTCATGCTTCCTGAACCATTCTTTCCCCATTTGATTCCCAATTTTTGGAAGAAAAGTTGATTGCTGGGATATCCTGTTTATTCAGTACATTCAGGTCATCCGGACTTTATTTTATTGCCATAAAATGTTGCTGAGCCTCGACCAGACCAACTGAAGCAACCCCAGATCATAACACTGCCTCTAGAGGCATGTACAGTGGCCACTATGAATGATGGGTACATCGCTTCATGCACTTCTCTTCTTACTCTGACTTGCCCATCGCTATGGAATAGGGTCAATCTGGACTTATCAAAGTATTTGATTATTTAATTCCAAATAGTGACTTTTGTTGACCAGGTAAAGATACATTTAAAACATCACTGCAAAAGTAAAAATAAATAAATGAATAATTATTAATAATATATTACATTTAAAAATAGATAAAAACAACATACTCTGATAGTTTGTCACGGCCACTTGGTGCAGGTGATACCATCATTAAGCTTTCAAACGGAAAAAAAAAAAATTCCCATAAGTTTGTCTTCTTGTGATTTCAAGAAGTATATACTTAAACTTTGAATAGGTAGTAAATACATCATTACAGAGTTTGGTTTACTTGTGTTTTTATACAGAGCTACTAAAAAGGGTTCTTTATTGGGTTCTTATATCTTCCTGTAATTTACTTCTCTTGGGATGACTGCTGTATACTTTAACGATTGCCCCAGGGAGATAACCCTCATTAAAGTTCCCTTAAATTTTACCTTTAAAAGCTCTCAATACCTTACATCTTATTTTTACTTAAACAGCAGAACCCACTATTCAACCCACTATTTATCTGACCCACCAAATACCGTCATTATTAAATGAGACCTGAAATCCGTTTTTATTCAACAGAGGCATCTTTTGGGTAAGTCGCACCCATGACCTCATTTTCAGTCCACTTCCAGAACAACTCTGTCAAGAGCATATTGTTGCTCTTAGGGTCGCGGGGAGGCTGGCGCCCATCTCAGCTCCATCCCTGGACAGCTCACAGGGCAGAAACACGCTGACGGCAATACACCATACTCTTGGCGAAAATCAGCAATGATTCTTGGTACATACATCATGAAACATATATGGTGGTGGTATCACAGGAATATCATTTGTGTACAATCGTATGTGAATGACATTTAATTTAAGTTAAAGACCCGACCTATTTTCCCCACGACAGACCTACAACACGTATTTTCAAATCCACCTCACCCAAACCTACGGCAGTCCTGTCTGTAGCGGGTCTGCTAAATTCATACAATAAAACATTTTTGGGATGTTCCCTCAGGAAAGTTTCCTAAAACTAATATTTAATATTGGTCCTGGTAACCCTTTCATATTAGAATATAAATAATTGGTTTGTTCATGACAGCCAGGGCCAGTTTCTTCTCCACAATAGTAACCCTAACACTCTACTAGAATTCTACTAGGGTCGTGGGGAAGCTGGTACCTATCCTAGCCGACACAGGGCGAAGGCAGGGTACACCCTGAACTGCTCACCAGACAGTTGCAAGGCAACACACAGCCATTCATGCCACTACTCTTATCTATGGGCAATTTGGAAAATATAGTTAGCAGAATGTGCATGTCTTTGGACTATGGGAAAAAACTGGAGTTCCAGGAGGAAACCCAAGCAAGCACAGGGAGACCACACAGAAACTTCCGAGCCCAGGAATTGAACCCAGAACCCTCTTGATGTGAGGCAGATGTGATAACCACTAAGCCACCATGCCGTCGGCAATAATCACTCAAAAATCTCAGTCGTTTAAATTGGAAAGAAATGTCATTAAGCCAGAACATAAATCTAGCCTTACGATAATAATGAAAATGTTGTGGAAGAATTAAAAGTTAAAATTAACTGGTTTATGGTTAGCTGGCAGGTATTTCTTTGGTGTATTTAATGATCAATTAATTTACCCTTTTCATATTTCAATGTGCTCTCATATTATAAATCTGAAATAAACGTAGTGTTACTTCCTGCTAATAAACACAAATGCACTTCATGTGTGTACACAGATAATCTCCATACTTATGGGTGCCAATGCTGTAGGACACTGTGTGTGTTGGGGTGCGTGCACGTGAGTTTGTGTGCATATGTGTGTGGGTGTGTGTGTGATTGTACTCAGACGGCCTCAGGTGTTTCTTTGTCTTTGTTCTATCGTTCATCCAGTAATAATGCTTACTGCCAGTCCATACACACGCAAACATTATCATGTAAACACTCACAAAAATGAACACACGCCACAAAGGACCCTGCTGTATGGATTTTACAGCTGTGCCCTTCAGCCCTTATGATACATATACACACACACACACACACACACACACACACACACACACACACACACACACACAGAGACAGTAACTGAAAAAATACAGTACTATGTCCAGACGCTGCATGAATGTAACATTAATTATTACACACACACACGCACACACACACACACACACCAGCCATGACTTTACAAACATTTTAACCACTGACAGGTGAAGTGAATAACATTTATTATTATGGCAACAACAGTACGTGCAATCTTACTGGTTGACACGCAGGCAGTATACCACTTTTGCTCCGGTGAGTGTCACCTTGCCTTGCAAGTTAGCCGTTAACTTTCTGCACTGAGTGCAGTTCTGCACTGATCTTTAACAACTTTCACAGAAAGGGAAAAAATCTAGGAGCTATCTGTCATGAATGCATGACGAGACAGGATGCATATGGTAGATGTGGAGTTTATTGAGGACTGGCAACCCAGAAATGAAACAACCTAAAAAAAAGTAACAACAATGGAGCTGACTAACAAAGTATATGGAATATAGTGAAAACTGGAAAACTAGAACACAAAAAAGAAAACCAAGACTGATGCCACGATGGCTGCTGAAAGACGTAACTCTCCACATGCCGGTGATGAAAGGAGAGAGCTTAAAACCACTTCCTGATTGTGCCTGCGAATGCCACCATCTTTGGGAAACAGAATTTGCATTTGCATCAATGTTTACCTACAGGATTCTAAGCAGGACCCTTTGTGGAAGTAAACTTTTATTTATCCTTCGGAACCCATAAAGAGCTGTTCAAGTCCACCTGAATGTCGTATGGTAACGTGACATCATTTCAGAGGCTAGTCAGGCTTCTTTTTTTTCCTGCAAGCTTATGCCAAGACACAAAAACTTGTCCAAGAACCAGTGAAGAAAGGAAAGTGGGTCAAAGTAACATCCTACCTCCTTTTACTGACCTTACTCACATCGAATACAGTATCTTTAATGGCTGAATGCTAGGTGCTGGAATATAATGTTAAACTGTATTTATTTATGCATTTGGGAGTTGATTAATAACAAAGAATACAAATTATTATCTTCATTTTGCATTTTGTGGAATTTTTGTTTGTTTGTATTAGTACAAAAATAGAAGGGCAAACAAAGGTAGAGTAAGAGTGAAAACATTGTGGTGCAGGTGCTTCTGTAAGTATTCAGGTAATTTAGCTCCGTTCTCATCCTTAACATACTGAATAACTTAATTAGACCTACGTCAATATTTAGGTAGTAGACGTACTTCAAACAGCTGGCTGACAAAGCTGACAAAACATCTGGATTTTTTTGTTTTGTTTTATCTTCTCTCACACACACACACACACACACACTACTGCTGCAGGGGCTTGAACCCCCAACTCAGCACCTTAACCACTGAGCCACCCCTGGCCTACAATGTAAAGTAACATTCCACCTAGTAGAAATTTAATTAGCTTTCAAACTAACTTGCTATACTTTTGCCTTATTTAGCAAGAACAACATGAATATATTAATCCTCTACACGGAGCAGCCAGAATATTAACATTAACATTACCACTGGGAAGTGAAGTAAATACCACTGATTATCTGGTTACGGCGGCACCTACCAAGAAGTGAGAGTAGTTAGTCCATGGGTCTACTTACCAAGGGTGGTCCAAGGAAGAACACCCAGTGAAGTGGTGAAAGTGTCATGGGTGCCCAAGGATTACTGATGCGTGTGTGGAGCGAAGACAGTACGCCTGTTCTGATCTGAGCTAGCGTATCACAAACTGCTAATGCTGGATATGATGGAAAGGAGTCCGAACACGGTGTATTACAGCTTGCTGTGTATGGCGATATGATGTCATTTCACTGTATATGTGTCTTCATACCCCAGAAAAAAAAACAAAAGAAAAAAAACCAGAATTATTATTTTCAGATTAAGTGATACAACCTTGCTGCACAAATAATAATTTCCTGTTGCATTTACAATATCTGTGGTAGATGGCGATAACAGTTGCAACGATCTCATCACTAGGACCTTCACACGAGGGGGATTCACAGACGAGTTGCACACTCAGCCCCTTTTCCATTTCCCGTCAGCCTGGTCATGGCATTTACCATCCACAGTCACAAAACAGCGCCCGGCTGGAGAGAGCGAAGGCTTGTACTGTACCATGCTCTTTACAAAATGGTGCCCAGACATTCACAGGGCAGCGGAACACGCTCAGAGGACTGCGGGGAATGCCTCCTTCTGTGTGTATTCTGCTGACATGAACTCAGACTTTATGATTGGTCAGCATTGCCCTGATTGACAGATGAGAGAGTAAACCCATCGATTCCTCCTTGAGAGTACGGACAATTGCTGTCTTGGATTCCAAGCGAAAGATTTCTTTAAGTTAGAAAAAAGCAGCACATGATAGCGTTTAGCATTTGAAGGACCAATTGCGCTGGCAGGTTTTGAAAGAACATTCTCTGTTGTAACAAAAACTATGTTGGTGCCTGTGTGTTAATGTCTGTGACCATTAAAAGAGCAACCTAATATAATTAAATTCAAAGGCATTATCAGCTTATTAGCACATTAGCTATTAGTAATATATTGGAAAATAAATAAATAAATAAAAAATTACCATGGTTTGAGCACACACAGAGTCAGGTTTCCATAACTTCAGGGGACTTTGATTTATTTCCTGGAGACTTACCATAAGTCTAACTTAAATTAACTCTAACCTTACCTACACCTTAAAAGGTAATGATTTACAATGTGGGGACTTGTGTTTTGTCCCCATAATATGACTGTAAACAGATTAGGTCCCCACACTATGACAAATACCTAGGCCCCCCACCCACCCCACTCACTCTCCTCCTCTCTCTCTCACACACACACACACACACACACACACACACACACACACACCTCGTGAATGTTACTCTGAAATGACTCTGCAACATCCTCGACTGTTAATTACTGACATTATGTGGAAAGATATTGAATAATGAATGAGTGTATGATTGGTGTCTAGTAAAGAAGGAGAAACATTCAGGGGAAGGATACATGATAAAATATTTTTCATTGTAAGGGAATCTGCTCCCCCTGCACCCCCCCACCCCACCCCCCTACACACACCCACACACACATTACCCCGAATCTTCACGCAGAGGAAAATTTGTTCTTGCACTAAAGCGTTGGACAGAATACAGCAATCTCACAGCCGTATCAGTCTCAAATAAAAATGAAGTGGCAGAGAGGACACGAGTGGCTCAATACCACATGTAGACTTGAACCCTCATATTCTGTTCCCTTAGCAGTGGGTGTTTCATCATCACAGATGGCTATATTTATTTTACCTATACAGCAGTAGCATTTGCAGGGAAATGGCAGACAAGGTCCAAATGTGAAGCTTTAACCACAACCTTAATAACTGTTCAGAATGAGTCATGCAAACTGTAGCTGTCTTAGAGATGGCCGCCATCTGAGGCCTGTGCCTGAGAGGAGATAGTATGAAAAATAATTCCATCACTCCTTAAATCACTCACTCACTCATTCATTTGCCGACCAGTAGGGTTGCTGCGAGGCTGGAGCCTTTCTCAACCAACACTGGGAAGACAGGGTACACCACGAACAGCTTACCAGCCCATCGCTGAACCAACATACACACAACCATTCACACTTACACCTAGGGGCAATTTGGAAGAGCCAGTTAGCCTAATATGTATGTCTTTGGACTGTGGGAGGAAACCGGACTCTGCGAAGGGAATCCACGCAAGCAGAGGGAGAACATGCAACAGAGACTTGAGCCTAGGACCTTGCTGTGAGGCAGACATGCTAACCAGTACACCACTGTGCCGCCCCCTCCCTAAATCCCAAATGCAAAATTAAATTTTAAACAAGGTTCAGGGAGAAGTAACTCACAGAATGGACCAATCAGTGTGCAAGCGCATGAGAATAGTGAATTGCTTTAAACTTGTTTTTAAATTGCCTTAGAACCTGTATATAGAGATAACCCATCGACTTAATTTAGGATGGTTGTCCCGTGTCCATGCGTCTCTGTATATTAAACTTACCCATCTCCCTCATTTTGAATGGTTGTCCCGTGTCCGTGCGTCACTGTGTAATAAACTTACCCATCTCCCTCATTTTGGATGGTTGTCCCATGTTCGTGCGTTCCTGATTTTGGATGGTTGTCCCGTGTCTGCATGTCACTGTATATTAAACTTACCCATCTCCCTGATTTTGGATGGTCATCCCATGTCTGTGGGTCACTGTGTATTAAACTTACCCATCTCCCTCTTTTTGCATGGCTGTCCCGTGTCCGTGCATCGCTGTATATTAAACTTACCCATCTCCCTCATTTTGGATGGTTGTCCCGTGTCCACGCATTGCTGAGTTGATGCTGATTGGCTGTCATGTATTGCTAAGTTAAATGACGATTGTCAAGGATGCTGGATAAACCATCATCCATAATAAACACAACTCGCAAAGTCCTTATCCGTCTTCATCAGTGTTGGAATAGATGTATTAAAGTTTTAAAAATACTTGTCACACACACTGACCAGCAGTGACTAGAAGCAGATATTGAAGTAGAGAAAGCCTGACCCCTGTAACCTTATCCTCGCTGCCTGGGCCTTTCTGAATCGCTAAATTTGAGGTTCTAACCTTGTGACTAGACAGACAGAGATGCTATAAACTGTACAACAACCATCTAAAGATGGTGAATCAAAGTAGCTCAGACATCAGGAATTTAATAGCTGATGATTTCAATACCACTCCTTTATTCTGTGTCTGTGGCAGATGGTTTCTCTGCTCTGTGTATAGTTTTAAAAGAAACCATTTAAAGAGACACTGAAGAGAAACAGGGACGGAGAAGATGAAGGTGAAAGAGAGGAAGCTATGAGCTGGCGTGTGTGTGTGTGTGTGTGTGCTTGTGTGTGCGTGTGTGTGTGTGTGTGTGTGTGTGTGTGTGTGTGTGTGTGTGCGTGTGTGTGTGTGTGTGATCTAACTATTATGCCGCATTTGAATTACCTTGAAAGTGGGAAGTCGGAGCTGGGAATTGCATCCTTTTTACCCTTCATGCCAAAAAAAGAAATAAAAATGTTAGCCACAAAATCAGTTCAGATGTACAATGAACAGCTTGCAAAACCATCACAGGGCCACACAACCATTCACACTCACACCTAAGGGCCATTTGGAACAGAGAATTAGCCGAATGTGCTTTGGACTGTAGGAGGAAACCGGAATACCCAGATGGAACGGGCAGAACATGCAAACTCTAAACAGAAACGGCAGAACTTGGGACTCAAACCCAGGACCGTCTTGCTGTGAGGTGGGTGTGCTAACCACTACACCACTGTGTCGCCCTCCAACATACAATACACAATATCTCACAATCAATTTGTTATCCCTATTATGAAAATGTGAGAAAAATATTCTCTCTGTAGATCTCTATAGGTTTGTTGGATGGATCATTCATTACACACATTTTTAAACAAGTTGGCTTTAATAAAGCAATCGTGTAGGGTGCAGGAACCCATGCTTCACTACCAACTCACCCACTGTTCTCACACTGGCTCAACCGGACACTATCTGTACATCGTACTGGGAAGTTGGAGCTGGCAGGGTGAAGTCTGAGTAATGTTCTGCCCTCAGGACAGTGTCTAGAGACGTTCAGGATTTCAGTGCATGTGTGGAAGTCTTTAAACAATTATCTTGTGGGTTTCATCTCTAAATATTATTTTTATAGCATTATACATTGCCCGGACAAAAAAAAAAGTCATACACACGGAAATGCTGTGGTTCCGCCTGTAGCCTTGCTTAAAGAACATAATCATCATCGTAAAAAATTGGTGTTTTCAGTGTTTTTGTTTCTAAGCCATACTTTTACCTCAATATACAGTACTTGGAATGATTTTTTTTTTTTGGTTCTTGCTGCCTACAGTAGCATCGTTCAATACATTTTCACCAAACAATTATAGAGAAGTACTTTTTTACTTCTTTTGTTAGGAGCCCTTTTAGACAAAAGTGGTGGTGTATAATCTTCTCTGCACACTACTGTACACATCTATCTATCTATCTATCTATCTATCTATCTATCTATCTATCTATCTATCTATCTATCTATCTATCTATCTATCCATCTGTATGTATGTATGTATGTATGTATGTATGTATGGAGGCAGTGGTGGCCTGGTAGTAGGGTGCTGGATTACTGACCCCAAGGTCAGGGGTTCAAGCCCCACTATCACACGGTTCTCACTGCTGTCCCCCCAGTGCAGCTAACTGGGTTATCAGAGGCCGGCCATGTCTCTCACTGTCTGTGGTGGGAGGAATGTAAAAGAACAATTGCAGTCTTTCGTAAAGAGTAGGCTGCATTGCTGTCATCGTGTTTCTGCCCTGCGATGGCCTGATGAGCTTAATTAGGATTAAGCAGTTCAGAAAATGAATATATGTATGTATGTATGTATGTATGTATGTATGTAGTTATTGTGACAGTGTCAAAAAATATCACATAATTTTTAAGCCATATTACATTGAGTATAATTATATACCTAATAAAACCTAATATAATTAAGTCATATTACCCAAATATGCACTCAGGCAAAAAAAAAAAAAAAAAAAAACCACACACACACACACACGCCCAAAATGCATGACACGGTGTCTGGGTGCCAATACTTAAAAAACCATTGAAATAATAATTATTCCTAAATTAATTTAATAAAATTATTATATAAGTCCTCTTCAGCTCGTTATCACACTCATGTGCCAGATATCTCTAAAATGTGTTAATGCAATTAATAAGACGTCTGTGTGTGAAGATGAAGCTCTTCAAATGCTTTTAATACGTTTTAAATTTCATCTAATCCAATGGGTTTCAGTAGGTTTGTGTTTGAGGTAAAATTTCATAAATTAAAGTCATTAACCTCCATTTTTTCCCTTCTTTTCATCAAAACTTGCACTGTTGCAAAAAAAAAAAGTTGCACTGACAGGATTTTTAATTCTCTGGTCAAAGGTCCTGGGTTCGATCCTGAGTGGTATTTCTGTGTGCATGCTTTCTGTGTGCTTATGGGGGTTTCTTCCGGGTATTCTGGCTTCCTCCTACTGGCCAGCACATTAAGCTAACTGCTGTTCCAGATTACCTCTAGGTGTGTGTGTGTGTGTGTGTGTGTGTGTGTGTGTGTGCTTCCCTACAACCCTAATAGGATAAAACAGTTCAGTGAATGAATGAATGAATGAAAGTTGATGATACAGAAGAGAATTTAGGTGCATTTTTTTTTCAGTCGCACAAAAGGGAAACGGGGAAAATCCAACAGGAATTATACACGTCGTGATTTATTTTTATTTGTTCTACCTCTGCATGGTGCATTATATCTTACATCGAATATGATATACATGGTCCTACACATTAATTAAAGGGATTAATGATGGTTTCGTAAGTGGAGCTGACGTCTTTCTGTAGGTGGCGTTTTTTTTTGTCACCATGCAATTTACACTTCCACAAGACACCACACATATTTTCTCTTTCTCTCTCTCTCTCTCTCTCTCACACACACACACACACACACACACACACTATGGCTTCGCAGTGATGCGGCGAGAGAAGGTGTAATAATAAGCTTGATGGTCCCAATAACTCTCCGTAAAACTCCTGGATTGAGTGTGTGAGTGCACCGAGCGCGCTGTAATATGGAGCTTGGTGTGGTATTGATATTGTTCCATTGAAGTGCACACTGATTGTGTAACAAACAGGCAGTGAGTCAGATCAGGGAGAGAGGAGGTGTGATATCTGTAGTTATACACGACAGCCTTTATTACAGTGATAAAAAAAACAAAACGAGCACAACAACAAAAAACAATCACTTAATTCACTCAGTAAATAAACGCACACAGACACACATACTCACACACACACACAAACACACACACACACATAAAAAGTTGATATGCAGTATGTAGGACTAGGACTGCGCATGTGTCGTGGACACTGACCTAGTGGTGTGCGAATGTGTGTGAGGCCCAGGCTGTGTGTGTTGGCAGACAGATGTAACTTTCCCATCTGTCTCTTCACACTTCGCCATGGCTGGGGAAGCAGCCAGCCATAACCTCGGCCCTGACAGCACGGAGAGAGATCGAGGTAGAACGTGAAAGGGAGAGATTGTGTGTGTGTGTGTGTGTATGTGTGTGTGTGTGTGTGTGTGTGTGTGTGTGTGTGTGTGTTGGAGGGATAGGTGTTAGGCTGGGTGCACACCCACCTCCAGTATTCGTTCTCTCTCCTTTTTCCTCTTTGACAGGCAGGAAAGCCCCATTGGTCACACGTGTGTTCGCTGGTGCACTGGCTTTGAAGTGACTGCTCGGCTGTTAGCCAACACGATGGCTTTATCTGCACTGTTTCCCCATCACTCTCTCTCTCTCTCTCTCTCTCTCTCTCTCTCTCTCTCTCTCTCTCACACACAGACACACACACTCAGGAATGATGCAGGTAGACACAGGAACCAAGCCAGGACCATCACTTTTCAATTACACAGTTCTGTCAAAGGAGCATGTGGGGAAAGCGATTTGCGGTTGCGCGTTTTTCAGAACTGGTTAGCTCTGTGTGTGCTAATAGATCTCCAGCGGTGAGAACATTAATCATAGCTAGAGCAAACTTTAATGACAAGATTTATGAGCATGTTTTGAGAAAATGGGCTTTTTTATTCACTTACTGCATATTTAAATAAGCTTTGTGGCAGCGACGCTGAAGTGCGGCCTTTCAAATCATCACGGCAGGAGGAAGAGATTTCAACACCATACTGGAAGTAAGACGTTTTCTTGCCCTCCCAAAAAATAGTCAGAGAAATGGAGAGAGCTGTAGAGAGGAGTCGAAGCAGGTACGGGAGTGTTTGGGGTATTGACGTATTGATTTGCTCTGTGCTGTGTTATCAAGTGTGTGTGTCTGTGTGTGTGTGTATATATATATATATATATATATATATATATATATATATATATTCTAGATTATCTGAAGTTTATTGAAGCTGTCTGCTCAGGGATGTAGCTGTATCCCTGTGTTAAGAGTATGCTAGGTTTCCTTAAGCCATCCCTTGCTCCCCTTCCACCCCACACACACACACACACACACACGTCAGCCCTTGGAATTATGGTATTATCAGCCATTTCATAAGGCTCTCCATTGTTTTGAAATGAAGGAACATCAATTTCCTGTGCCAGGACTGCCAAGAACATGATTTGTAGCTGCTATTATTTTCAAAACGCACTGAGGAAAATAGCCAAGGAATGAAGACTGATTCAGAGAAGGAGTTGGTGCTCCTGCTGCTGCTCCTGCTGCTGTTCACGTTTCTACCTACTCCACTCCACAGCACCACCTCGGCTCCCGCTCCCGCAGACGCGTATGCTCATGCGTCATCAGTGCAGCAAGTTGTCAATAAGCTGCTCATCTATAAAATGGCTGTCAGAATCGAGACACCCTTTTCGAGCATGTATTAAAACCTGCTTTACTTTTATAGCGTTTGGCAAACATCTTTATTCATTCTTACAACTGAGGATTAAGGGCCATGCTCAAGGACCCTACAGTGGCAACTTCGGGGGTGATCATGTGACCTCTGTGTGGATGTCTCTTGTTAAAGGAATCCCCTGGGACGGTCAAATTTGTGGTAACAGCCAGTTTATTCCATCTGCAGTTATGGTACAGAAGAGCAGAATAATCATCTGATGTGGACAGTATCACATGCTGCTCGCTCTGTCTGGAGAGATGGCATTACATTACTTTTAGCTAACTGGTGGTGCTGTTGATAAACTCAAAAAAACATCCAGTTAACTGAACAGAAATGTGGCAAAATAAAAGATAATGCACAGTCAATTCACACCAACTCAATTTAAGTGATTTTAAGTTAGTTTTCATAGTTTTTGTCCACAGATGCTGCACAGGCACATTACCTCAGAGAAAAACCTCCATTGCTTTGAGGATTACCCATAAGCCTTTGCTAGTTCTGCCCAATGCAGGTACCACTTTATGACAGCAGGTGGCACAATTGTCTCGTTTAGCAGGATTTAACAGAAACCTTTTTAACTATGTTACAGTCACATGAGAGGTGCGATTAGAAAATGTCGTTTTCGATTTTCCTTCTCAAAATGTTCCCAAATTAGTCTCGGGACATTCGCAGCATCGCAATTTGGTCGCCTGGTCCGTAAACTCAACACGTTTGAAATTTACGCAAATGTTACAAAACGAGGCTTTGGCGCAGAGCAGCCTCAAACTCTTCTCAAACAGTCCGCACATGTCACGAGAACTTCGCAAAGTTGCCATTCTGTTCGCAAATGATTCGTTTTTTAATTCGCAAGGAAAAGCGACAAGTTAGAGACTTCCACGCGGAAATATTTTGACATATACTGTCACCATTCAAATTCTATTCATGTTTTGTTTGCGCAAATAAAAAGCAAATGGTTTGAAAACAAAAAGTGAATAAAGCGTGGCTGATTTACGGCAGGAGATTCGCTTTTTTTCCACCAAACATCCTCAAACCAATAGCAAATTGCTCACAAATCAGTCGCAAATTGGCGTGGGACTTTCTTGTGACTTTTGTACTATGCTGAATTTAAGCCGCAAAATATTGGCTTGCATGTGGAGTCGCAAAACATCTTGACTATAATTTATAAATTTGCAAAAAAAATCGATTTACATCAGTTGTGTTTTTATAGCACCTCTAGTGTGATCACCCCCTCCCTTAGTGGAACTGGGGCTTGATCCACCAACCTTCTGATTAGAAACCCAGAGCATTAACCACTGAGCCATCACTGTACCTGTACTGCTTCCATTATAGAAACTTCCATTTTAAATGTTAAACACTCACGGAACTGGTGGAAAATCCACGGATCAGAGGGGAAGGAGAGTTTAGTCCACATGGCCCCCAGTGCAGTTAACTGGGTTATCAAAGGCCGGCCATGTCTCTCACTGTCTATGGAGAAAGGAATGTAAAAGAACCATTGCTGACTTTCGTCAGGAGTAGGCTGCATTGCCGTCAGCGTGTTTCTGCCCTGCGATGGACTGGCGAGCTGTCCAGGGTGTACTCTTCCCTCACTCAGAGTCGGCTGAGATGGGCGCCAACCTGCCCGCGACCCTAATTAGGATTAAGCGCTTCAGAAAATGAATGAACGAATGAATAGTCCACATGGTAATATTATAGTGCTATAATTCGTTCATTCATCTTTAATGGTGCTATGTTATTGTTATAGAAGGCAAACATGTTTTTATAACTGCAAATTTTACTTTTTTATGAGCATGGAATCTGAAAATCTTTCTCTGTTATCTGCAGGCATGTAATCAGAGCATTTGCAGAAAAAAGTAACAGTTTTATCTTATTGTCAGAATATTTTAACTGTCTCCTTCACGGGTATGAACTCTAAACATCTACCCCAGTTATCACTCATCATGAAATCGTGGTATTCGTAGGAAAAATGCATGAAGTTACAGGTTTATATTATTATCAGACTATTTCAGAGAGCAAATCATAAACCAGAACATGATTGAAGATGATCGCATGGGAGCTAATTGCCCTGTCGCTCACAGCGAGCACCACACCAATCATGAGCTCATTCGTACGAGGGGACGGATAGCGCTTTCCCTCCGAGTATGTTAGTCCGCCCCCAAATAGGCATGCGCAGCAGTTCGAAAAAAGGCGGGTGGCAGAATTGCTTGTCACGGAGGGGGCATGTGCATGCTTACACCCCTCCCTGGTCGGTGGTGGTCGTGTGATAGGGAAGGCAATACTTGATGGGCGGGAACTGGATACGACTAAATTAGGGACAAAAATGGGGGGGGGGGGGGATGTAAAAAACAAGATGATCCAAACGGACCGGAAACACAAACAGAACCATCAGACATGGCTAGATCTATTTATTATCGCTCAACGTTAACGCCATGTTAATCTATACACTTGAAAACATTGGCGACCAACATTACGCAGGGATGCTTACTGAGAGGAATACTCACATATCAGATTTCGAAGCAGGATATTATTTGAGCCTATTAACTCTGCAGAATTTATTTACAATTTTAGTTTATTTTGGTTTGTTACACAACAATGAGAGCGGAAGGTTTGGCACGCACTAAAATGCCACATTTGCATTCTAATGCACCCGCCTTGTAACAGGATATCAAACATATAAGCACATACACTAAGGCCAGCGTGCACAGTGTAAAGTATCGGCATAATACAGATCATCAGGTGCTCTCGGGTAAATAGGGAAAATCCGAGCGCTGTAAAAAATGCCGGGACAAACTGACAGATTGTCGGAGCATATTCTGTTAAAAATTTAAACATATGAAAACGAATAAAAAAAATCACAAACCAAAGTTAAAAGTAATAAGTACATGTATCGTGCGAGGTTTTGGGGGTTTGATCGCTAAAGGAGTAAAACTTTCTCATCCACACTCCGTATCAATATAGAGGGAATTCTTGTTCATCTATAAAATTTAGGTTTAAAAACTTACTAGTCGGCACCAAAACAACAACACTTATTCCTCTTCTTCCATGTCTTCCTCTCTTCACCTTTATGTATGAAAATAAAGATGATACTAAGCAATACATCTACTAGTGGGCGGATCGGTAGCAATGAGGCACTAAACATGTCGACAGTGGAGGAGATTATCATGATGTACTAATACTAGGAAAGCTCAGAGTTAGCGTGGTGGACAGCTCCGCTAACTCACAGACTACATAAGGACAAGAACAAACTGGTCCCTCATGGACCGCCATTTTTCCTTCTCTACAATTCAGTTCACGTCAAATCGCCTCCCAGATGTTCTGCCTCGAATGCTTATTTCAATGGTCAGGCGTGGATGTTGATAACTTTTTAAAAACTCGCGTGTCGTCTCTTCAGAAAGGTCCGCTATGATTACAGTTTCTTCTTTGTGACTTCCGTGTGAACTATTGGCTGCAGCGCCCCCACGGTTCCATTCTTATGCATTCCGAAAAAGTGTAAAAATACAGACAAAATGAACGCAGGGTACAGATACAAGGTTCTGTCCTTATCAGTCTTTAACATTAAGCATAAATGGCCCTTGAGAGGTTTGTCCATACTGAGCTACTGCACCTTGGTGGCTCTTTGGAAGAGGACTCATAGCATACAAAAACATGATTCTTAGGTACCGATAATAATTATATACTTCACGGGAAGAGTGTGATCTGATTGGTCCGCTCACTTTGAATTAAAAATCTTTAATAACTCTTGAATCAAAATGTTCACTTGAAGCATGTGGTGTCGTCATCACCACATTTAAAAATGAAGAAATAAGCCACAGAATCTTGTTTTTCTGAGTGGTGTATATACAGAGCTCAGTTAACTTTAGTTTCCTTGTAGTATGTACTGAACTCTGAATGATTAACCATAAACAGACTCCGAATAGCTACACAGCTACTAATTTACTTCTGCTGGCATGTACGTAGCTCACCTGACCTGCAATTATAATGATTAAAATTTGAAAAAATAAACATTAAAAATCTCACTGTAGTTTGCTTTTCGTTAGGTTTCTGTGTAGTAGTTACTAAAACTTTCAAAGAGAGTTTAATAGATGCTGTTGCACAGCTCCTATGCACCTCATTATGTGCATGCATCTCTTATTTATTCATTCATTCATTTTCTGAACCGCTTATTCCTAATTAGGGTCGCGGGGAGGCTGGCGCCCATCTCAGCGGACTCTGGGCGAGGGCGGGGTACACCCTGAACAGCTCGCCAGGCTATCGCAGTGCATCTCTTATGAATTAAGAATTTTGAAAAATACCATAAAATCATAAAAATCTCATTTTAGTGTTTTTATTTTGCTTATGTTCCTATGTAGTACTAAAACAATCCAGTTTTACCTCGCCTTCAACAGATAATTGTTATAAACTAATGAATTTTTTAATGTATTATTATAATAATAATTATTATTATTATTATTATTATTGTTAATATTGTTGTTGTTGTTTTTTGTTGATGTTATTATTATTATTATTATTATTATTATTATTATTATTAATATTGTTGTTTTGTTGTTGTTATTATTATTATTGTTGTTGTTGTTTTGTTGTTGTTGTTGTTGTTATTATTGTTGTTGTTTTGTTGTTGTTATTATTATTATTATTATTAATATTATTATTATTATTATTACTATTATATCCCATAAAACATTCCATTTCTTCTAATAAATCCCCATAAAGCCTACATAGCGGACCCTTAAATGGATTCACGTTGACCGAACAGCAAGTGCACTTAAACGGTATGACTCTGTTTGACTTTCAAAGTCACTCTGTAGAGGCAGGCTCTGTACTGTGTGATGAGAAGAGTTTTAAGTGAAGTGTCGAGTCATTTGTTTGTCTCCTTTGTAGTCGCTGCTTATTTCCTTCGTCGCGGGTGTGCGCAGTGACACAATAACGCATCCGACTGTAAGACTTATCAGCCAGGTACAGCCTCCTCTCGGCTCAGCTGAAGCATTCAATTCCACCTTCCACCCTTTCCCTCCACCCACCCTCCTGGCTCCGGCATACCCTCATCCCCACATCACTACAATTCCAGCACAATCTGGGCTGCCACGGCCAGATAAACATTACTCTTTTACATGGCAGACGGTCTACAGCTAGATTAACATGGTCTTAGAAGTGCAGAGAGATGAGAAGAACGATCCACGGTGTACTGGATCCCTCTACATTCTGTGGACTGATGCTGTCTTTTTATGTGTTGATTAATTTTCTGGTGATGGTGTGTGTTTACGGTGGCTCGCAGGTGTACTGGTTAGCATGTCCGCTTCACAGCAAGAAGGTCCTGGGTTCGAGTCCCAGGCTTAGGCGTTTCTATGTGGAGTTTTTATGTTCTCTGCGTGTTTGAGTGGGTTTGCTCTGGGTGATCTGGTTTCCACCCAAGGTCCAAAGTTCCAAAGTTCCAAATTGCCCCTAGGTGTCGGTGTGAAGTGTGTGTGATTGTCTGGCCAGCTGTTCAGAGTGTACCCCACCATCACCAATTGTTGGGTGAGATAGGCTTCTGCCTCCCTGCCACCCTAAAAGGATTAAATGGTTTGGTGTGTGTGTAAAGTGAGTGGTGTGTGTTTATTACCTTTTTTAAGATACAGTTCTGATGGTTTATCAGAAAATTTAAGTGTTTTTATTCCGCGGCATATAATGCGGAGGGATATAGGCATCAGTATGTCCGTCTATCTGTAATCATTCCAGTTCCGGTCCAGATCTCAGAAACTTTTTAAGATTTCTTCATCAAACCTGGCAGTCATATCTACCAGGCAGTATAGTTATGCCTTTTGATACTGTGCAATTTCTGCCATTTATATTTTCTGACATGTGGAGGCTGGTGGGATGTGTTATCTGCTGATGACTCTTGTTTTGTTTGTCTGCACTTTCTAACAAGTTAACCATATTTCATAAGTGGGGCAGAATGGAACCACCACTGTTCACTAGTATTTGAGTAGTTACACTACGGATCTGTGGATCTAGATGTACTTTAGAGTTTAAAATCTCATGGTTGCAGAAGGTGTCAGAAGGTTTGCATTAGAAGAACACGGGTTGATTTCCTCTAATAGCTCCAGTGTGGAAATGTAGCTGGTCTGATTCAGTTGGTTAATTTTGTGTTATTAGTGAAATTTAACAAAGGTGCTTTAGTGCAGTCATATTGACACGCATGATATCATCACTTTTAAGAAGTTGGCAGACTGAAGAGATGACCAGATCTTGTCATTGTCATAGATATACTGTACACATATACATGATACTAAAGTAAACAGAAGAGCGGACGTGACTGACGGTGAAAAAGGTTATTACTGTGAATGGGATTCACCAGTTACAACTCAGTACAGTATCATGATGCCTAGGCTTTAATTTCTTTTGGATTGTGGCAGTGGTGCCCCAGTGGTAGGGTGCTGGATTACTCATCCCAAGGTCGGGAGTTCAAGCACCACTATCACACGGTTGTCACTGCTGTCCCCCCGGTGCAGCTAACTGGGTTATCAAAGGCCAGCCACGTCTCTCACTGTCTGTGGTGAGAGGCATGTAAAAAAACCATTGCTGACTTTCGTAAAGAGGAGGCCATTGGGTTGCTGTCAGCGTGTTTCTGCCCTGCGATGGCCTGAAGAGCTGTCCAGGGTGTACTCTGCCCTCGCCCAGAGTTGGCTGAGATGGGCATTCCTCCCACAGACTAAAGACATGTACATTAGGCTGTTCCAGATTGCTCCTAGGTGTGAGTGTGAATGGTTGTGCATGTCACCATCGCCCATTGTCGGCTGAGTTAGGGTTCAGCCTCCCTGCGACTCTAGTTGGATTAAGCGTTTCGGCAAATGAGTGCGTGAGTGAATGAGTATTTGTGCACAAACTTAGCAAATAATTTGCTCCTACCACATGGATGCTGTGCTGCCCACCAGTGTGTGTGAATAGTTTGATATGGCACCAGCTGCAACTTTTCACTACCATGGATTTAAACAAAAATTATATATATTGAAGCCCGTGTGACGATACATAAATCGCTGCACCAAAGAATTGTGATACATAACAGAATCAGTTTCCCTGAACTCTAGTATGTGTGGTTATAATTCATTCATTCATTTTATAAGCCACTTAATCCTAATTAGGTTTGCGGGGAGGCTGGCGCCCATCTCAGCCGACTCTGGGCAAGGGCAGGGTACACCCGGAACAGCTCGCCAGGCCATCGTAGGGCTAACGCAAATACAACCATTCACACTCACACCTAGGGGGGATTTGGAACAGCTAATTAGCCTACTGTGCATGTTCTTGGACTGTGGGAGGCAACCGGAGTACCCCGAGGAAACCAACGCAAGCACAGGGACAGCATGCAAACTCCACTCAGAAACTGGGAATCCACCCCGGGGCCTTATTGCTGTGAGGTGGATGTGCTAACCATTGAGCATAACCAAAATTCTGACTTGACAGATATCAATACATATTTTTTAGTTAGTCTGTGCAGTACTATACTATGATATGCAGCATCGTGGTTTTGTTCCGGCTGTTGAGTTGGAGCTGGGTGAGTTTAGGCTGGCAGGCTTGAGACAACTAAATTACATTGCTGAGACAAAGGGAAGAGCGCTCCTGTGTAATACAATACAAAATAAATACTAGCTGATTGAGGGTGATGATTCACTCTGGTATATTACATGATTTTTAAAGGCTTTATTTGAGATGATTGTAAATATGTATCCTAATATACACAGACGTATTAAAAATTCATTCATTCATTCATTCATTCATTCATTCATTTTCTAGGCCGCTTAATCCTAATTAGGGTCGCAGGGAGGCCAATCTCAGCTGACTCTGGGTGAGGGCAGGGTACACCCTGAACAGCTCGACAGGCCATCACAGGGCCGCAAAGGGGCGATTAAAACAGCCATTTTCAGAATCGGTACGTTATTGATCTCGCAGGAAATTGTGTAAAAAAATGTGTTTGTGGCCAGGTGGTAGGGTGCTGGCTTACTGATCTGAAGGTCAGGGGTTCAAGCCCTGTGCCCTGCGATGGCCTGGCGAACTGTCCAGGGTGTACTCTGCCCTCGCCCAGAGTCAGCTAAGATGGGCACCAGACTCCCAGTGACCCTAATTAGGATTAAGCGGTTCAGGGAATGAATGAAGGAATGAAATTATGTTTGCATGTTTAGCATACTGTGTATTTTATTTGACTGCGGGAGGAAACCGGAGTAACCGGAGGAAACTCACACAAGCATAGGAAGAACGTGGTACTCCGCACAGAAACGCCCCGATGCGGATTTGCTAACCACTGCACCACTGTGCCACGAAACTCATGTGATAAAACTTACTAATATAGTGTTATTATTTTATTTTAGATTACAGTATATAGTATTTAGCGACTACTTATATTGCGGACACCAGGAGCAAAAAGTGTTTTCTGATATTTGAAGATGACGTATTGTGGGTCAGTCTGAGGGCGGACTTAGCCAGTGTCCGATTGTACAAAATCTTGGGATGCCTCTTTTACAGTCAAAA
The DNA here is from genome assembly GCA_030014195.1 of Neosilurus mollespiculum. Classification (NCBI taxonomy): domain Eukaryota; kingdom Metazoa; phylum Chordata; class Actinopteri; order Siluriformes; family Plotosidae; genus Neosilurus; species Neosilurus mollespiculum. Next base: position 3,080,734 of record JAQMYF010000007.1, read on the forward strand.
GAGTGCTTGTATAATTCACCAGCAAAGGCAAGGAATCAACATCATCCCGCTCAGGTCGACCTGGACTCCTCTGACAGGTGTCTTCGGACTGTCGGGGCAGATTGTTAAATATAATCTCTGTTATAAGGGAACTGATGTTGCAGAAAAACTCCAGGTGAGTCGGAGTCCCGCTGTGAGGAATCTCCATCAGCTTAGCTACTCTTTATATCTATGTATAAACCTTAAAAAAAGATGGTGTCTGTTTACCTTTGATATGATAGGGCCTGGGTTCAAGTCCTGGAATCGGCGAGGGCGTTTTCTTTGTGGAGTTTGCATGGGGTTTTTTCCCCCATGTTTGCGCAGGTTTCCTTCAGGTACTCCAGTTTCCTCCCACAGTTCACAATCATGCACATTAGGCTAATTTGCTGTTCCAAGTTGGACTTTAGGTATGAGTGTGAATGGTTGTCGGAGTTTGTGAATGTTGGCGCTGCGATGGACTGGTAAACTGTTCAGGGTGTACGCCGCCTTCACCAGAGTCTCCAGCCTCCAGCCTCCCAGCGCCCCGGTGGGATTAAGCAATTCGGATAAGGAATAAATAAATTAATGAATGTCTCTGCATACACTACCATGAATATCATGAGCAACATTAAAAAGTCTATAATTTCACTATAGGTACATATATTTTATACAAGATAAAGTTACTTGAGTATCAGGAAAAAATACACAAAAACTGTTTCTTTCTTTATTTAATTAAACACTTTGACAGAAATCCAGTCCTGATCTTTTCCATGTGTTACAGGATGACATAATTGTTTAATTTATTTAATTATTGGATTGATGTAATCTCTAGTTAGACCCCAAAGTGTTTTCATGTGTTTCGTAATAAGTAACTTTAGCCACCAATCTTCCCCTCACTGTTATATATGAGAGGTGTAATAGCAGAGCTGCAGTTGTGTGAAAAGCTATACAAACACAGATAAAATGGATCTGACAGTGACTTTAATTTGGAGGTAATTTAACAAGTGGGTCATTTCTTTTTATTTTCTTTCCATTAAGCCACTCCTGAAGACATTGTTTCCGAGCTAGAAGCTTTTATTTATCCCAAAGGCTTAGTTAAAGTATGCTTTCCCATGCATGGCCAGGTTTCAGTGGTGATCGAACTGAAGCAAGGAGCAACTAAAGAACCAGCAAAATCTGTATCCCACTCACAAATCCCTCATAAATAAAGCTGGTCTTGATTAAATGTCAGCGTGTTACTCAAGAGTTCGAGAAAATCATTAGAAAATCATTTCTAACAGCATGTTTATTAGCAGTAAAAAACACGATTGATGCTTTTAAAATATCCCAAAAGAGTCAGCTGAGCCTGCTTTACCCAATATACTTTCTAAATACATGCTGCTTGTTTAAAACTCCTAAATTTAGCTGCTCACGCTTGCTGAATGAGCCACCAGAGAACGAAATGCAAAAGCAGTTTTAATGAAATTGCTCAAGTCAGGTGTCTTTCTGCAGGGTGACCCATTAAAACCATAGGGATGAGAATCTTCCACCAGTCGGCAGATTTCCAACTTTTCAATAGTCAAAATCTCCAAATTCAATGTATATTCTAGTGTTTTGGAGATTTTTTGGTGGGGGGATGGGGGATAATATGGGTTGAGCCAGCTGCTTCACGTCGGGCCCGGCAGTCACTACCCACCCGAGCATACCCTGGACTTCACCCTTATGTGCTGCAGCTGCGCCGCCGCCTGCTGTGATAAGTCAAGTCAAGTCAAGTCAGTTTTATTTGTATAGCGCTTTTTACAATTGACATTGTCACAAAACAGCTTTACATA
>JAQMYF010000007.1:3095871-3109518 GCA_030014195.1 Neosilurus mollespiculum
CCCACCCCCCCCCCCCCCCCCCCCAATCCCCCAAACTAATTATCGGTATAAATGTGAGTGTGAATATTTGTTTGTCTGTGTTAGTCCTGCTGATATGCTCAGGATGTTCGCCTCAGCTAAGATCGGCTCCAGCTTCCCTCATGACTCTGATGGATATGCAGAACCGAGAATGGATGAACGTACTAAATAATAGATGGATGAAATAATTTAATATAAACGTGTGTCTGGAAGCTAATATCATGGGTGGTATCCAGTTTCAACTGATGACACCCCATTAGCATCAGAGCAAGATATGTTGAATTGAACTTTGTGGACTAACGTTAACGCTGGTCTTTAATTCTTTTAATGATTATTACTGTGCTGTACCATTATAGTTGCCTTGAGTCGTGTATACTGAAGCACACAGTTCAAGACATTTCTCTAGCCTGGTAAAGGGACTTTGTAGGAATTATTATATATCCAGTGAATGTCACTGACATTTAACTTCAGGAGCTCTTTCAGACCCAGAGAAAAATAAACACCAGATTTATGACTGCAGGGAATGAACTGGAAATGCACTGACCATGATACATATAATGCAATGCGGACATGTTTGTGTAAGTAGCCCATTACAAAATTCAGAAACTCTATTTTGTGGGTTGGTCAGGAAGGACTTCTGTTCCACCCTTCCAGACCATTTGTTATTAAGCAGGCTGAAGGTAATGGCAGGGCTGAGACAGAGTGCTGCTGGAACTGGACCAAATGCAAACCTTATAACTGTAGAAATGTTTCTATTAAAAATTCCCCTAAGAGGTTTATGTTCTGGGCATACTAAATGCTTGTTTGTACTTATACATTAACAAGAAAAAATATCTCTCATTTATGAAACGAAGGTAAAAGAGAAAACACAGTTCGGCGTTTATCAGTGTGGATGTGAGCAGTGCCATGTTTTCCCCCATGTATGCAAGTGCAGCATCATAAATTTGGCTGAGTCAGAAAATTGCTATTAGACCATACATTCTGACTGGCATTTAAGCCCATGCAGCTACATATTCATCACTTATAATGATGTAGTGTAGGGCAAAATGTTAGATTTTGTAAAGGGCCAACCAACCAGCCGTAACAATAATACCGCCTGAGTGGTCTCTGGATAGGCAGCCCTATCAATCTTATTCATCTCGCTCATTTGCCGGTTCTCTTAATCATATTAGGGTCGCAGGGTATCTCAGCCAGTACTGGGCCAAAGAGGGATACCCTGAACAGCTCACCAGACCATTACAGGACTAACAACCACTTACATTCAACACTCACACTTAGGGGCAATTTGGAACAGCCAGTTAGCCCAGTGTGCATGTTTTGGAACTCATTCATTCATTCATTTTCTAAGCCGCTTAATCCTAATTAGGGTCGCAGGGAAGCTGGCGCCCATGTCAGCCAACTCTGGGCGAGGGCGGGGTACACCCAGGACAGCTCGCCAGGCTATCGCAGGGCCAACACTCGCACAACCATTCACACTCACTCTCACACCTAGGGGTGATTTGGAACAGCCGATTAGCCTACTGTGCGTGTTTTTGGACTGTGGGAGGAAACCGGAGTACCCTGAGCACAGCAAGAACATGCAAACTTCACACTGAAACTCTGAAGCCCAAGACTCGACCTTTTTGCTGTGGAGCAGACGTGCTAACCATGATGCCACCATGTTGCCCAGCTGTAATGTCATGGCCAGCATTACTAGTTTCATCAGTTTGTGGTTCAGTAGCTCTTCAGTGAGATCGAACCAGATGTTTTAGGCTTCGCTAGTCTTCCCACACACATCAGTGAGCCTTGGGCACCTGTAACACTCTCGCCAGTTTGCTAGTTGTCCTTCTATTGGCCACCTTTGTTGGGCACTTACCACTGCATACCGAAACATCCCACACGATCCGTGTACATCTTACGAACCAGCAGGCGGACAGAAAGAATCATTAAGGACTCCTTACAGTTATCGAGACTAATAGTGTTTATGTGTAAGATTCATTTCTATTTTATTTTGTGATAACTTACTCGTTTGGCTAGGCTTGTGGTGGTATAATTACAACAATTAAAAGCAATGGGTACATTTACTGATTTGCGGTGTGATAGGTTAAATGCTTATTCAGTCACCTATTTGAACAAGAACTTGGCCGGTCATCAAATCTTGGCAATGGCACGTCTGGTTCTCTTAAAATAGCTCCACTTGTCCATAAAACATGTGAGAGTTCTTCTTTACAGCCGGGATTTTTTTTTATGGAGAATGAAAAGTGGCTATTAAGTCGTTTTCGTCTCTTAAGGCATCCAGGGTTGTAGTGTGTCAGCGGGGATGCCGAGGACACATGCTCGCTCTCATAGCTAGCGGTTGCCTGTATCTGTAGAGCTGGCTCCATATCACGTTTTGAAGCCAAATGTGAGATCTTCACCTATATAAAAAAAATCACCCTGTTAAGAGCGAATTTTTGTAAGAATCACACAGTCACACATATGTCACCCCCTCCGATTCCTATCAGTTTTTTGGTGGGGGTGGATATATTGCCAAAACAGGCAGAAATCACGTTTTTTACCTCTGAAACCCTTCAGAAAAAAAGATGTATGGCCTCGTTCAGGGGAGATGTCCTGAGGGCCAAAATTCCAGAAAACTAAATAATTGGTATTTGACTTTGATTATCTCCGTGCGCCCTCATTCCTCATTCAGCTTCCATGATTTCATGGTATATGAATATATCAGTAAGGATCTTTCCAAAAATGTCAGTATTTTCAAGGCTGAATGATAATAATATCAAGAAGCCCTCCACCTGGAACCCTGGCTCGTAAAGAATTAATGATGCAAAAAGCCTTTTTGATATTATAATTATAGAAAGTTTAGAGATAGAGGAACATAATATAAGTAGTTTTATTTAATTCCACAGAAGCCGCTCTGAGTTATATCCAGATGAAACTGTTCCAGAACTGCATTTTCGTGACAAAAAGTGCCCCTATACAAAAACGGCCAAACTACGTCACCGCCATTCATGCATATTTAGAAAGGAAAGGGAAGAGCCAGGCTTGATCAGGGCGCAAGCCATTGAAAGTCCCTGAAATGATATAAAGCGCCACCTGTAGGAAATACCAACAATTTTTAAAAGACCACCTGATATATTTATTCATTCATTCATTTTCTGAACTGCTTAATCTTAATTTGAAGCAGGGAGGCTGGCGCCCATCTCAACCGACTTGGCGAGGGCAGAGTACAGCCTGGACAGTTCGCCAGGACATCGCAGGACAGAAACACACTGATGGCAACCCAATGGCCTACTCTTTTCGAACGACAGCAATGGTTCTTTTACATGCCTCTCACCACAGACAGAGAGAGATATGGCTGGCCTTTGATAACCCAGTTAGCTGCACTGGGGGATAGTGGGTCCTGAACCCCCGACCTTCAGATCAGTAAGGCAGCACCCCACCACCAGGGCACCACTGCCCTGTGATATATTCATACACCATGAATTCAAGGAGGCTGAATGAGGAGACACAGAGGTAATCAAAGTCATCAAACCAGTAAATAATTTTTTTCGTTTTTTGGAATTTTTAGAATTTTGCCCCTCGGGATCCCTCCCCTTAAGAGGGCGGTACATTTTTTCTGAAGGGTTTCAGAGATGTGATTTCTATCAGTTATGGCAATATATATACCCCCACTAAAAATGTCGGAATCTAAAGGGGTGATATATTTGTTAAACAGATTTGTTTAACTGGACTTAGGGCATCAGAGTTTCTCTTTCACAAAAAGAGAAGTTTCACGTCCTGGCCATATTGCACATATTCATAATACTGGCAAGGCGGTGTAGCGGTGGCGGGTTAGCACATCCTCCTCACAGCAAGAGGGTTTCGGGTTTGAGTGCCAGGCTTGGCAAGGGTGTGTTTTTGTGAAGTTTGCATGTTCTCTTTGTACTTGTGTGGGTTTCATCCGGGTACTCCGGTTTCCTCCCACAGTCCAAAGACATGCACATTCGGTTCAATGGCTGTAATTTCCCCTAGGTGTGTGTGTGCATGTGTGGATGGTTGTGTGTGTTGCCCTGCAATGGACTGGAGTGCCGTTCAAGGGTGTATCCGGCCTTCGCCTAGTGTCGGCTGAGATGAGCTCCAGCCCCCCACCCCCGGCAATCCTACTAGGATTAAGCGGTTCGGCAAATGAATAAATGGTTTTCATCCACCACTTTTAATTAACAGTCACTCATTCTTACATTGTGATCAAGCGAGATGTGAACTCTTGAAGAATCACACATGATGCCTGTCATACAGTGATTTCTGCACTCCAGGCTACAACCACACTTCAGAATTAGAAAAATAAAATGTGGATACATGCATAAAATGGCACCGATGTACTTTACAACACTGGCACAATAATTGATCTGAGCTAAACAACGCTATGATGATCATTGGAGGCGTTTAATTATGATTGGCATTAAGCTCTAAAAAGCATTATGTGCATGTGAGCGGCTGTGCGGTGAGGGCGTGAGGACGTTTATAAGACTATGCTTCTGCGCTCAGTCTAATGAGATTTGTGATTAGAACGGTGAAAGCATTATTGCCTCAGGGAGAAAGACCATTAGGCAGTGCTCCAGCAGGACCCCATGTGATGCTAACACTCTAAAATCCTGCATTCACCTCGTCTTCTGTTACCATTTAGTCTACCTGCTCTCTGGAGAGCTTCTAAACTGCATGCGCATTACTTCTGAGAGACATTAATGCTGTGCTGGTTCATGCCTACTCTCCGCTGTCTCTGTTTGTAATTACTTCAATTTCTTTTTTTTTAAGTTGATAAGAAACAGGAGATAAAGTGGGACAGCACAACATCAGCACAATCTGTCCTATAAAACATATTTTATACAGACCATTTACAAGCCAATCACTACTCAATTCAAAATGATTTCAGCCTCATCAAGAATCTTTGAATAGCATTAATGATTTGTATGTAATTGATTCCATGTAATGCACAGACCACTTAAGGGTGTATCTCAGTGGGCTTGTGAACAGTTGGCTTCTCCAACTGTTTGTGAACCCTTCATCACCTGATTATAACCAAAAACTTACTAGAAAGTCGTTAACAAATCGCCAATAAGTTTCTCACTGACTGACACATACTTTCAGGAAACGTTCATATCTCAGCGGTATGCTCTGCAGGCGAACTCTGTGTCCTTCGGTGTCTTTGTCTGTCTCTCTATGTCACAATATCACACCATGATCTTTGTGTACTTAAGTAGTATCTCCACAACCACTCATGACAAACTTGATATTAGGTTCATAGGAAAGGTCTTTAGACAGGCTTTCAGAAAATGAGGATTTGGTTGGCACACTGGTAATCCTAATAGGGTAGCTGGAAGCACAGGGTGAAGGTGGGGCACACCCTGAACAGCTCCCCAACATGTTGCAGGTCCAACACATGCAAGCACTCACACCTAGGGGCAATTTGGAGCAGCAAGTTAGCCTAATGTGCATGTCTTTGGACTGGGAGGAAACCGTTGTACCTGGTGTCAACCCACACAAGCCTGAGCCCAGGACTTGAACCCTGGACCTTTTTGCTGTGAGGCGGACGTGCTAACCACTACACCACCATGCCTTCGACTTTGCAAATGATTACCATGAAATCAAATGCGACAAATTCTTTTTTGCCTCAGGTTCCCTTAAATTACAGAGGACCTATTTAGAAGCACATGTGCATTTTGAGAAGTCACCTATACACACACACACACACACACACACACACACACACACACGCTTACTCTATGTATATGAATATCTAGGTATATAGATGGGCAGCACGGTGGCGCAGTGGTTAGCTCGTCCGCCCCACAGGATGAAGGCCTGGGTTCGATTCTCGGGCTTGGGGTGTTTCCGTGTGGATTTGGAATGTTCTCCCTGTGCTTGCGTGGGTTTCCTCCGAGTACTCTGGTTTCCTCCCACAGTACAAAGACATGCAGAGTAATGGCTGTTCCAAATCGCCCCTAGGTGGGTGTGAATGGTTGTGTGTGTGTTGGCCCTGTGATGGCCTAGAGAGCTGCCCAGGGTGTACCTTGCTTTCATCCAGAGCCCGCAGAGATGAGCGCCAGCCTTCCTGCGACCCTAATTAGGATTAAGCATCTTAGAAAATGAATGAATGTATATACATTACACATAATATATATTTTCAGATTTTCAGGCACATCATCAACATATTTTGCATAATAGTATAAAAGGCAGTTCTCTAATGCCTCAAGTTGTAGCAGACTTTTTTGCACCTGGCCATATAAATGTTGTTCTTGGGTGGCGCAGTGGTGTAGCACTTCTGCCTCACAGCAAGAAGATCCTGGGTTTGAGCCCCATGGTTGACACGGGCATCTCTGCGGCTTTCCTCCAACAGTCAAAAGACATGCACATTAACGTAACTGGCTGTTCCAAATTGCCTCTAGGCTTGATGCAGTGAGTTATACCGCCTATAGTCTCTCTGGTCAAGAGAAAGATGCCTACGGTCCTAGTTCGGTCTACGGCTCAAGAATGAATGAATGAATGAATATATAATATGTGTGATCATTTTACTTTAAGTGCCCACAGTAAACAGATTAAGAGAAATATAATATGTTTATATGTTTGTTAATTAGATTAGCAAGTCCGTATCGTAGTCTGATCTTGAAAATCTACAGATCTGCAGATTTGTCATGTGAAAATGAGCACAAACAGTTTTATCATGCAATGTTTAATCTGCCTTTTATGTTATCCCAGTCAGTATGGCTAGCTGTTTTGTAGCAGTTCTGCTCACCCCGCTCCACTGAGCCTGAGACACTGGGCTGAATTTCTAGTATCATATTTTTCATTTCCTAATAATACTGTAATTTTTTTTTCTTACATGCATGGCATGAGATCTAGCTGTAATGGCCCCCTTCTGTCTGTCAGAGTTTTACTTCCTTGAAATTGCACTTGAGCAAATCCACATAAATACTACACAATATGGTTTTCTTTGTTGCTTTTCTTGATGAAAGTGGATTTTGTGTTTCTTGTCACGTAGGCTATAAAACTGAGTATATAATACAAACCCTATGCAGCCGTAATGGTTGGGATGTATGCGGAGTTTAACATATTTCTAGACCTTATGAATGAGTCACCATCATTTGCATCAGAAGATGATTCACCGTGTACATGGCATGCTTTAGCTCTTCTGGATCAGAGAGGAAATCCTGAAAACTAAGCGGTTTAACTATCAATCAACATTCATTCATTCCGCCACAGATTTCCTCTGAATCATCGTGTCATTTAGATCAATTTTATTTATCTTATGCAACTTCCAATTTTAAAATTCAAACATGTTTCTCTTTGTATATAAATGTGATTTTTGATTTTATACACTTCACTTAAATGCTTAAGGAGGTCATTTATGTAAACAGGCTTTGAGATAGCGTTTGCTAGTTTTTACTTTCACAGCTTTATAGTAATAAATCAAACTCAAATAGGTGTCATATGATCAAACAATCCACAAGCAAACTCAGACTTGTGGTGTGCTTATGTAACTGACAGGGTTTTGTCTCGTGAAAAGGGATACAGGATGGGCAGACGTTCTTACAATCAGCCAATCATGTGGCAGCAGCACAATATATAAAATCCTGCAGATACACGTAACTAGAATCAGTGTGATGTCACTGAGTTTGTGAGACTGTGGCATGGATGTGGGGTGGTGGTGGCACAGTGGATAAGGCTCTGGGGTACTGCTCAGGAGGTTGGCAGTTCAAGCTCTAGTACCACAAAGCTACCACTATTCAGTTCAACTGCTCAGTTGTATAAATTAGATAAACATGTAAGTTGGATAAGGACATCTGCCATGTGCCATAAAGGTAATTGTAAATGTCCCAGATGGGCCGGTTTAAGTGTTTTAGCTGCTGATGTCCTGGGATTTTCACACAACACCCCAAAGGGCATGTGATTTTATCGTTATGGCTGATCAGTGTATACAGCACATGTCAAAAGTTTACCATATATCAAACCATGAGGAAAAACCACCTATCCAACTCATTCAATTTCTGGGTCGCTAGGGAGGCTGGTGCCCATCTCAGCGACGGCGGACTACACCCTGGACAGCTCGCCAGGCCATCACAGGGCAGAAACACGCTGACGGCAACCCAATGGCCTACTCTTTACTAACGACAGCAATGGTTCTTTTACATGAGTCTCACCACAGACAGTGAGAGACATGGCTGGCCTTTGATAACCCAGTTAGCTACACTGGGGGACAGCAGTGACAACCCGATGATAGCGGGACTTGAACCCCCAACCTTCGGATTAGTAAGCCAGCACCTTAACCACCGAGCCACCACTGCCCCCAGTGTATTCAATTCACAATTTATTTTCTCTTAGAATTTTAATACAAATTATACATAGATTGCTAAATTGGACAATTTTTTTGAAAAACAACCAAATTCGACATCACGTCACCAACCACTGTTTACACTGTGATCAAGCATATCTGCTAAATCTGCCCATGTATAAATGCACAAGTGCAGTGTGACGAAATAAATGTCCAGTAGTTGGCACATACAGCCAATGTAATTTAATTTATGTAACCTCTTGAGACCCCAATGTCCACATATGAGGACATTATATTTTCTCCCAACTACATTGTGTGTATGGCGCACATATATAGTGTTCTTATATGAGGACCATTGGATTTTACTCTTATGCTAAATTTGTTTTTGTTTGAAGATATTAATCAGTTTCAGTAGTTGTCAGGTGGTAAGGAACAGAAGTGGTGCAGAGAAATGACAAGACAGACACAACATCAGGGTTTGCGGTCTTAGGATGTTATTAATAAACTACAAAGTGACATGTAATGGTAGTCTAATAAATCACCAACTGAAAGTCACTGAAACAGGAAACATTAAGAGCAGGAAATATTTAATTTCCAAACATACAACTGTCAGAAATATTATAGCGGATGTTCGGAGCATGACAGCATACTTATAACCCATCACCTTAATTTGGGTGGTGGTCCCATGTCCATGCGTGACCACCACAAGAAACCCAGTAAGGCTGCTGCATGGCTGACTTGATCCTGATTAGCTGTTATGTATCGCTGACTCACATGATGACTGGCTTCAATAACAAAAAAATATATAGATATTATTAATAAAACTACAGCCCAAAAATGAAGGCTCATACACCACTGCTCAGACTCACACACACACACACACACACACACACACACAAAAAAAAAAAAAGAAAAAATCTAACTCAGGTTGGCAGAAAAACTTGTGGTAAATAAATGTTCATGGAGCAAACGTTGAAATCAGAAGCTTAACAGAACATGAACTTGTTAAATGGATAATTATAGTAAAAGACACAGATGAGACCAATGAAAGCAGAAAACAGGTGGTGAAAGGAAAGCAAATCCAGGCTTGGACACCTATCGGTAGATTTTTTTAATTTTGCTTTTTGCTGTACTGTATTAATCCCACAAGGGAAATTATTGCCTCTGTATTTAACCCATCCAAAGTGAGCACACACAAACGTGAACAGTGAGCAAACACACTTGGAGCAGTGGGCTGCCACACACATTGGGGCGCCCAGAGACCAGTTGGGGCTTAGTTGTCTTGCTCAAGGGCAGTTCAGCCATGAAGGTGGAGGAAGGTAAGGTGCTGCTCACTCCTCCTCCCGCCACACATTTCTCCCACTGGTTTCAGGAATCGAGACACGTCTATCGGGAGTTCTGCTTTAAGCACTAATGTATTATCTATGTATTGACTTCAACATCCGAGAAAAAAGTCTCTGGTGGAAACTAGCAGACAAATTTTATATTGGATACAGAAGTGATGTATGTGGAAGTTTGGGGAGGGTAAATTTACCGAACGGGCAAATTTAGGTTCCTTGGCAGTATGAGGCAACACAGTGATAAGCATTGTTTCCTCATACTTTAAAGATTCGAGGTTCGATCCTAACTGGGGCATTTTTGTACGGGGGTAGCTTTTTTTTCCCCCCGTGTGCTTGAGTGGGCTTCCTCGGGGGACTCTGGTTTCCTCCCACAGTCCAAATGCATGATCATTATGTTACCTGGTTGCACTAAATTGCTGAAAGATGTGAATGTGAGTATGAATGGTTGTTTGTGTCTGCGATAGATGGGCAGCCTGTTAAGGGAATACCCCGCCTCTCACCTGATGTCTGCTGGGATTGGCTCCAGCTTCCCCCGCGTGAAGGATTATAGATAATAAATAGATATAGTATATAGTATTACCAAGAGTGATCTGAGCCAAAATTTCTAGAGTTAGATGCTCGATTTAGTCTTTTTCTACCTCCAGTGGTTTTTTAGAAAGCTTTATTGGTTATGATTTTGCTTGGATCAATTGAAACATCTTGAGTGAAAGTGAAGTGTGTATGATTGTATGTGTGTGCTAACGTAGTATTGATTTCTGTGAGAGGAGCAATATCGAGGACATGCTCCTCTCACTGATGTCCTGATGGAAACACAAGAGTGGAAAGTGTCTTAACAACTAGCAGTGTGTACACCTACACACTCACATACAGAAGCAATTTTAGGCAGTGCACCCTTTGTTATTACTTTAGGGATTTTATTCCCCACTTTTTTAAACATTCATCATTTCACACAGTGATCATTTGAACGAAATGGTTATAAATCAATACTGAATAAATGACACTAAATCATGTCACATTATGCATTCTAAGACCAGTGATCTAAAATCATGACCAAAGAAACCATTTATTATGTGGGATTTTTGTCTAAGACAGCCGAATCAGCCAAACAGCATCTATGATTAACTTAGATTTGCTTCGCTAAGGGGAAAATTATGTCAAGTTCATTTTGAAGCTCCAGATTTCACTGCAGAACTAAACAAATGCAGGACCAAACCCTGGGTGGCATGGTGGCATGGTGGCATAGTGGTAAGCACGTCCACTCCACAGCAAGAAGGTCCTGGCTTCGAGTCCCGGGCTCAAACATTTCTATGTGGAGTTAACATAGTCTCCCCATGGTTGTGTGGGTTTCCTCTGGGTATTCCGGGTTCCTCCCTCAGTCTCAAGACATGCATGTTAGGCTAATTAGCTGCTCCAAATTGCTCCTAGATTTGATTGGCTGTATGTGTTGGCCCTGCTATGGTCTGATGGGTGGTGAGTGAGGACTAAATACAGTATATGCTTTGCATTTGCATGGAGTATTCATCTTAGCTTTCCACATTATGGCTTCATAATAAACTAAGCAAAAGATTATAGAGGCCAATTTTTTTCCACTTTAAGGGAAAAATTCACTACATCATCATACGAACTGTTGACAACCTCTGAAAAAGTTTTTATTTATACTATATAAAACTATACTGTACAAGGGCACACTTTTATTTTACATTCATACTGCAAATTAAACCGTTTTTGACATTAAGCATTAAGGGGTATTAAGCATCGGTTAATCGGATAATATCGGGTAAGCAGTTGATAGGAACACTTAGTGCATATTATTCACATTCCAGGAAAAGAGCAAAGTACTTATTTGTTCCATGTGAATCTAAATTTGTTATTAAGGCTTTTTATTAGACAATAAATCAGTATTATATTATAATTGAAACCCAGATGAGTGGTCAGTAAATTTGACAAATTATACCTGACATTGCTTTCTTGACATGCACTTAATAATGTACAGTCAATAATAGGAGTAATAATTACTACTTAATGCATAAAATAAACTGTACACAATGTGATATGAGCATAAAATGGAAGAATATAGACAAGAGAGGAATATTTTTCAATTCGACACTGAAAAAACAAAACAAACAGATAGAAGGGTTCAAATTTATTCATTTTTTGAAGCTGATTAGGAATTAATCCTAATTAGTGTCACGGTGAGGCTAGCACCCATCTCAGCCAACTCTCAGTGAGGACAGCTCGTCAGGCCATCGCAGGGCAGAAACACGCTGACAGCAATGCAGTCTACTCGTTACGAATGACAGCAATGGTTCTTTTACATGCCTCTCACCATAGATTGTGAGAGACATGCCTGGCCTTTGATAACCCAGTTAGCTGCACTGGGGGGACAGCAGTGACAACCCGGTGATATTGGTGCTTAAACCTCCCCCCCTTTGGATCAAAGCCAGCACCCCACCACCGGCCAAATATTTTTTAATATTACATCACGTTCTCAATAAAACATCATGTCGTGGCTTACCACAATAAGTAATGTTGCTGCTTCACCACACCATTTGAGCTAGGTTCAGTTCTACGCTCTGGGTGAATGCACAGGGTTTAATTGGAAAATACTAACACCATTTTAGAAACATTTTCCAAAATGTATGAAGCAATTATCAGAAAATACACACAGTCCTCAGTTTCCAAACAAATAAAAATTATAATTGAAAGAAAAGGTGTTCTAATACAATGGTAAACATTTTTCTGAAATTTTCTGAAAATTGGGTTGACATGAACAATTTTATTTATTTTAGAATTCTTCTTAGTTGCCCTGCGAGTGCCTGGCAAACTGTTCAGGGTGTACTCTCCCCTTGCCCGGAGTCGGCTGAGATGGGCGTAATCAAACTCTCTTGCTGATTTGCCCGTCTAAATCCAGGTGGTATTTTTTGGGGGGGGAGTTTTATGTAAAATTAAGATAAGTGTTCCATGTTCACCACATTTAGTGGGGTCCATGTCTGTGTACCCCAGTGCCTATGTTCCCCAGTCCTATGCTCCCCAGTCCTATGCTCCCCAGTACCCGTGTTCCCCAGGAACCCTAACCCTAATATTCTATAGGGACTGGGGAACATAGGGTCTGGGAAACATAGGGACTGGGGAACATTGGGTCTGGGGACCATAGGGAGTGGGGAACATAGGGAGTGGGGAACATAGTGTCTGGGGAACATTGGGTCTAGGGACCATAGGGTCTGGGGAACATAGGGACTGAGGAACATAGGGACTGGGGAACATAGGGTCTGGGGAACATAGGGACTGAGGAACATCGGGTCTGGGGACTATAGGGTCTGGGGACCATAGGGTCTGGGGAACATAGGGTCTGCGGAACATAGGGACTGGGGAACATCAGGTCTGGGGAATATCGGGACTGGGGAACATCAGGCTGATCCCAGTTTAGTGTACTCATAAAAATTAAATACCCGTCCTAAGTTAGATTGCTAAAAGAAAGCAGGGGAATACAGTTAAATAAGTTGTGTAGTTCTAAATATTGAGATCTATTAAAAATTGTTCCTGTAGAGAGTCACGTTAAGATGAGCAAAAAATAACAATATACTAAAATTTGATGATGCAATACAGCAAAAAGAAAAAAGAAAAAAAAAACATGGGGTGAATACTTTCTGTCTACATTCAGGCACTGTAGCAGTATGATTTCTGCTGAGCTTTTACAGAATCTAAAGTACTTCCAAGGTTTTGATTTTTTCTCTTTTTCTCTCCCTCACACCCTCCCTCTCTCTCTCTTTCTCTCTCTTTCTTTCCCTCCCCTGTCCCCTCTCTCTTTATCCCTCTTTATCTCTCTTTCTTTCCCCCTCTCCCTCTTTCTCCCCTTTTCTCCCTCTTTCTCCCCCCCTCTCTCTTTCCGTCCCTCTCTTCCCCCCTCTTTCTCTGTCTGTCTTTCTCTCTCTTTTTCCCTCTTCCTCTGTCTCTTACTGTCTCTTTGTTTCCCTCCCTCCTCTCTCTTTCTCCCTTTCTTTCATTCCC
>JAQMYF010000007.1:3170610-3182351 GCA_030014195.1 Neosilurus mollespiculum
GTAGTCTGAGGGAGAGAAAAAAAAAACGCAAAATATTTTTGCATGAATATTTTGGACTAGGTTTAATTATTTTATGTAATTTCTTGAATTATTTTTGGGTTGAAAATCTCAAACTTGGCAACCCGCCTCATTTCCTGCATCATGCTGTTCTTTCTGCTGTAAAGTTGTTCACTTTTTTGTTCTTGTTTGATGTGCTTTGTTTTATCTCAGTCCCTGAATCAAAATAATCAATGTTTTGTTCAATGCTCTGCCATTTTTTGTGATTATATTCATATTTGTTTAATATGCATTATCTGTTTGATTTGAATAATTTGAATATCTCAGCCGACTCTGGGCGAAGGCGGGGCACTCCCTAAACAGTTCACCAGTCCATAGCAGGGCCATTCACACGCACACCCACACATCAAAATTGGCTAATGTGCTTGCCTTTGGACGGTGGGAGGAAACCGGAGTACCCGGAGGAAACCCATGCAAGCCCTTGTTGAGCCCGGGACTTGAACCCATGATCTTTTTGTTGTTCGGCCAGCGTGAAAAAACAATACGCCCAGGAAGCAAAATCAGCTACCAAAGTAAAAACCTATTTCTTTCTTTATCCCTGGACATTTTATAGTACAATATAGTACACAAATTTCACATGTTAATTACTGCACACTTTACTTTATAAAACAGCATAGTGTCACATTCTAGGATATCCTTTGTACTTTATTTTTGTTTGTACTTAATTTGTATTTAATGCTAACCTGCTAACACACACAGTGCTTAACAGTGAATTTTCTGCTATTCACTGAACACGGCACATTAATAACTCCATTCTGTATATGTTTGCTTTGCATGAACGCCTAAAACAAGTACAGAAATCCTCATAAAAAGATTGAACAAGGACACCGAAGGCTGCGACAGCAACTGCGTTCGAGAGAAAGAACAAAAGGAAGGTTGAAAACAATGAGGTGGAACGATTCCAAAAAGCAAATGCTTTATCTTTTCCCTGCTCTTGTCCTTTCATCCGTGCTGTTTGCCTTTTCCCCATTTGCTCTATCTGCCACAATCTTAATGAGCACCTCAGCCTTCCATTTAACAGCCAAGCCAGGGCGATACATCACTAGTGAGATAGGAGAAGGGCTATAAGAGCAGCGTAGTAGTTCAGCACGTCTCTCTCATCATGCACGCACACACTATCATACCATAGAGAGAACTTAGTGAATGCACTTCCCCTACAAGGGCAAGAGAAAGAAGCACTAGTTTACTTTCATCCCTGCTTTTTCTCTTTCCTTATTGCTGCCTTTCCATGGTGTGTTTCAGTCGGGAGGAGCGTGATTAATCAGGTTTAAACATTTGCCTGCAAAAGCTTTAGTGTGTATATCAAGAAAATGAGGCTTTTGAATGCTGGATGCAGAGAACAGACTATCTCATGATTAGTCTGCATTTGTGGCAGGTCAGTGTAGTTCATAGCTCATATGGATAGTTTCGGGTAAACAGCACTGTATAACAGGAACACTTACAGAGTACACAATGCCAAATGTTTCTAAGAAATACTCGTTTTAAAAAACACTTTATGTATTTATTTATTGTCTTTGAATTCACATTAATTTTTTTTTTGTAATTTGCTTCTCACATTCAGGACAGCATGGTGGCATAGGACTTCCACCCCACAGCAGGAAGCCCCATGCTTGGCGAATTTGAGCCACATGCCCGGCGAGATCGTTTCTGTGTAAAGTTTGCATGTTGCTTCACCCAGAGTCAGCTGAGATGGGCTCCAGCTTCCCTGTAATCCGAATGTCCCTCACTGCAAGAAATGACTTTATCTTAGCGAACAGAAGTATTTAATATATAATACAAATGCACCAACTAGTATTTCCTACTACGATAAACCGAATGCCATATTAATTAATGTTATTATAACTAATCTGAAACCACAGTAAAAACAGTGTTGTTCAATTGGTAGTTCATTTAATTTATTTCTAAAAAGAATACATTTTAATTCATTCATTAATTTTACGAACTGATTAATCCTACCACGATAGTCAGATTAAAGCCTCCAAACTCTGGAGTCTACCTCAGCCAACACTCTGTAAAGGCGGGGTACATCCTGATCAGCTGACCAGTCCATCACAGTGCGTACACACAGTGTACACTCAGACCTAGGGGTAATTTGGAACAGCCAATTAGCCTAATGTGAATGTCTTTGGACTTTGGGAGGAAACCGGAGTACCCGGAGGAAGCCCACACAACCACAGGGAGATCATGCAAACTCCGCACAGAAACGCCCTTGCCAAATATGGGAATGGAACCCAGGACCATCTTGCTGTAAAGTTGATGTGATAATCCCTACACCATTGTGCAACCAGAAGCTTAAAATTTAGTACAATTATGAGAAATAAATGTGTCTTATATTTGGTTTATCTCCAACATGAACTACAGTAATACACTAATAAGGAGCTCTCTATTGCCCTTTACCAAGCCCGTGGCTCTCACCAGAACCCGACCTTGACACCCAATGCTTTCATCTCCCAGCCCAAAACGTCTGTTGAGTGGAACCACTGCAAGGAGTTCCTGCTTCAGTTCTTCTTGTGTGTCTCTCGCCAAGTTAATGTCTCCTTTCACCAGAAAATTGCACAGCTTCTCGGCCTGCTCACCGGAAAATCCCTCAGATGGTCCACCGTGGTGTGAGAGCCAGGCGGTGAGCCTCTTTCGTCCTGTGAACACTGTGTGGAACTGTTTTGAAGGGTCTTTGATCACGCTTCAGAAGACAAAGAGATTGAACAGCAGCTGCTTGCGGTCACACAAGTAAAAAGAAGTGTTGCGGAATATTTTGAGTTTCACGCACTAGATCGAAGGCTCTCTTTGACACGACCATCAACCCTGACAATTTGGTCCGAAACCACTGAGCATGCTGCGAAAAAAAAATTCAACCACCAGCCTGAACCCATGCTTTTCAGCTGAGCTAAGTGCAGTCTCACTAAATGTAAAAGGCGAAAAAAAAAAAAAAGAGTATGTGCTTATTGTGGTACATAAAATCACTTTGTGATTCACAATCATCACAATAAACCTGCCTCCCTCTCTCCAGCGAAGAGAACTTCCACCTCCTCAATTAACCACTCTGAGCCCATCTCAGTTTTTGTCTCACCAGTCATTCACCTAAAGAGTGCAGACAACGCACTCAGGATCTGTCTCAGTTCTTTAGGCTTGATTGACTCTGGAGTGGTGGGCAATTTCTCTGAGCAAGATGCAGGGATGAAAATCAATCTCCCGACGCAACCTCTACAGCATCGGTTAAAGATCCAGGCCATGGAAGGGGTTCAATTGGGACCAGCATTGTAGATCTATGCACCAATCCAGCACCCTGCTTGAGCTCTGCATGTGAGTGCTCTACATCAGCAAAT
The DNA here is from genome assembly GCA_030014195.1 of Neosilurus mollespiculum. Lineage (NCBI taxonomy): Eukaryota > Metazoa > Chordata > Actinopteri > Siluriformes > Plotosidae > Neosilurus > Neosilurus mollespiculum. Next base: position 3,173,991 of record JAQMYF010000007.1, read on the forward strand.
GATTTCCTTCCTGTTCACCAATTCCTGTAACTTATCATCATGAGGTGTTTCGTAAAGTCAAGTCCTAATATAAAGTAGCATGTCATCATGCAATTTTATTCATTCTTCAGGTTCCTTCAGTCCTAGAGTGGCTAGTTAATCATGCTGAGGGGTGCTAAGAGTTAATATAGGGAGAACATTCTGATTTACTCCCCATTTCATGATATTCATTTCACCCACCTCAGATAAGGTTTGTTCCTTCTCCACAAAAAGCAACTTCAGCTTAATGGTAAAAAGTATGAATTTCATGTTCCAGAGATCTGGATGGGACACAACCCCACCACAGGTTACCTTTCCAATATTTACTGGTACCCATTTATACTGCTGTTTGGACAGAGGCACTCTTATGGTTGAGACTTAAGCACAATGGGGGTACAATGATATGTGAACTCAGAACCTCTCAATCATGAGCCTAGCTCCCTCACCACTACACCACCAGCTCCATTCTTTGGTTTCACGGATTTCTATATTATGATAATTCAAACCTTAAGATTTATTGCTAACCCTTCAAAAAGGTCCCAAACATCTTGCATGAAGCGCTGCAACTGTCAAAGCCAACAAAAACGTATCCGAACTTATCACCACGTATCCGAACTTGAAGCACCCCAACCCCTCCAAGCCCTTCACCAAAACTGATGTCTCAGAGTCATGAGTGGGAGCTGTATTATCTCAGTCCTTTATATACAAGTCCAAGGTCCACCCTGTTGCATTCTTTTCTTACAGCAAAGTGCATTCTGGCACTTAAGCTTGCATTCGAAGAAGGCATTACCTCAAGAGTGGTACTATCTTCATGAACTCAAGAAATAATTAAAGATATCAAAATACCAAAAAGCTTAAAGACCAGTAGGCCCAAGTCTTTACAAAATCTGATTTCATGCTCTCAAATTGCCCTGATTTTAAGGAAATCTAAGGCTGACCCCATCCCATTTTCATACTGATGGCAGCAATGGCTAAAAGCCCAAGTCCATCTTACCTCCCTACCGTTTTATCAGTGTCGTAGTCTGGGACATCGACTAGGATATTGCTAAAGCTTCTGCACACCAAAACCCAGCTGCAAACCCAGTCAATCATACTTTCATGCCCCAGACATGTACGGGCATAAAACTCATAACCAAAGCAGAGATAACCCCAGGTACAGGCCACCTGGGCACACACCGAAAATACAACCTACTGAAAATCATGTGACTCAACCTACTAACTGATATCACTGTCATATCACCTTCTGCACAACAAATGCTCCATACCTTACCTGCTCCCAAGCTCATGCCACTGTCTTCGCCTTGAGGAGTTCTATCCCAGGTACCCAAAAAAAAACCAGTACCCATTCCAGATGTCACCTAAGAAAGAGATTTGCTTCCAAACTTAGCTTCCTGGGGCAGGGGAATGGGGGTGCTCAGAATGCAACATGGCCTGCAAACATGACCACCATGGTCTACAGCTCTCCATGAACATCTGTTGAACATTACACACAAGTACAAACTCTACATACAAAAATTAACAATATATAAAATAGCATTGGGTAAATAATATGATACAGAGAATAAGCCTTTATTCAAAATATTTTTTTTTACTCTGAATTAGTCTGTGGACTGTATAACGAAACCATAGGACCCCATGCAAGCATGGGGAGTACATGTGAACTTCACACAGACACACCCTCACTGAGCCTGGGACTCGAACCCAGGATATTCTTGCTGTAAGGTAGACGTGCACCAGTACGCCACCGGGCCGGCCCATGTTATATATTGATTGCATAATATTTAAGCTGTACATTTGGCAAACAATTGTACAGAGGACAAAGTGAGAAGCACCCAACCGTGCTGGAGTGGAGGTTTTGACTCGGAGGGGTGTCACTGTAGGATAATGACTCCTGCGGTGAATGTCAGAGAGTTCAACTGTTGCACACAAACAACTCCTCAAAATGCGATTCTTATTCATCATTGAAACTGACAAGCTGGATGGAATATTTATAATAAACAATAGCACAAGTTTCTTCCTGCAGTCTGACCTTTTCAAACAAAGCAATAGAGGAGCCGACCTTGTGGAGCGGAATATTTATGCTACCTCCCTGCCTCCAGGATTACCAGCAAATTAGGGCAATATTTGCAAAATGCCCAATTCTCCCACTGATATCCTCAGAGCATTACGTTTCCATGAAAGAGGGGATGACGATTTGCCTTGCACATGGTACCAAACTTTTAGGAAAGACCCATAAAAGTGGGAAATGCTGCAGAGACCAGGGAGTTTAAACCCCTGGAGAAAGACGAAAGTGTTTTTCTACACATTTGTTTTTGTTTGTTTGTTTTTTTTCCTCATTTCTTAGCATAACAGCAACTTTCAATGACTACCTACTGTACATATGAACCTGGAAAACAGCATAGACACAGATACACACACACACACACACACACCTGCATACAAATAGGATAGAAAAGAGAGAAGGAATATTTCTTATTGCCATCCATTATATTGATGGCCAGCAGCAGCACAGCCCTATATAAAACAGGGCATAGATTAGGTGATAATCGTGTGTGCCCCCCAAGGTGTTCATGCACGCACACACACACACACACACACACACACACACACACACACACTCGCATGCACACAAAATCATCTCTTGTTTTCCTATTAAATTCCAGCTGTTACACCACTTATCCTTTTTTTTTTGCTGTAAATCGGTCATTAGATAGTATAATGGATCATACCGACAAACTGACCTCCAAATGACCTGCCCAACCACACACACCACAAACAGCTGTAAATATGTTCACGCACTGGATAACATTAATGAAACTCTTTAGAGAAGCTACATATCTCTTCAACTTTGAAGAATATACACCCATACTCATTATCGCCACCTCAAAAATTACCAGATGTGTTTATACGGTGCTTGTCTGTCGAGCTCTGTGTTTTTCACTGTATGTAGGAATCAAACTTAATTTCCATTAGCATTCTATGTGTTCTTAAATTTGGCTGGTTGATATGAAGGCAGTTACCTTTCAAAAATATTTGCTTTTAAGTACTGAGACTAAAATTAGAGTTAGATAATAATAAATAATGATGATGACAACGAATCTTAGCGAATAACAAATCCCATAATGAAGCACTGACGCACGTATGTTATGCACATGCCTGTTTTTTAATGCTTCCCAAAGGTCTTGGCTAACAGAAATCTAGAACTTTGTCAACATCATCCAGCACAAGTCCATAGTCAAACTGTCAAGTCACCGTCTGGACAAAACACAAAACAAATGAGAGATTACAGAACAGTGCACCCCTGAGCCTGGTACAACTCCTCCTGAGAATGCAGTACTCTATATTCACTTTAGCACGCAACAAGTCACTCGTATTGCATGTAGTTTGTCTCTCGTGGCTACTGTTGCCGATTGTACTGTCATATGCACTGTCCAATGTTTTTTTTTTGTTTTTTTTTAACTCCTCCTGAGAAATGGGGGCAACCAAAAGTCATAGCCTTTAGCTAAATTACCAGATGCGTGTTTGCGTGAGGAGCTGTGAATGTATTCGAGTTAGATAATGATAATGAATAACAATGACTTAGCGAATAATGAGCACCATAATGAAGCATGTACCCATCTGTTTTGTTAAAGTTTCTTACAGTTAACAGAAATGTATTAAACCCAACACGAGTCGATAGTCAAATATTCAAGTCACAGTCCATAGGTAAACTCTGTTTTCAGCATAAATCAAAGTTAAAGAAAATGATGTCTTTCTTTTTGTTGTTGTTTTTTTTTTTTTTTTTGCATCACCTCATGCAAAAAAAAATAAATGAAGAAAAAGATGATTGATTATATGAACTCAGCAAACACCTGAATAGGAAAAGCTGCACCCGTGCACATTCCTGCAGTTATCTAATCAGCTGATCATCTGGCAGAAGCACAGTGCAATATATCATTCTGACGTTCATACATAACATCGGAAAGAGGGGAAAGGTGGGAACACAGTGTGGCTTGGGTGTACAGTCTGAAACACCTTGTTGGTAAAAGAGATCAGAGGAGAAGTCCAATAGTAGTTTGAACTGACAGGAAGTCTGGAATAACTCAAATAGTCACAACTCAAATAATCACTTTGTAATTGTGGTGAGCAGAAAAGTATCTTAGAGCACCACTATTCCTGATCCGACTATTTTCCATCCAGTTTTTGTACGAGTCTCTGCCAATGATAGACGCCGATTCTTCGAAATAATTTCACCCACTAAAAAAAAAGAAAAAAAAAGAAAAGCAACTCAGCACCAAATCTTAAAAAATGAAGACGTGAAGAAAGCACGAGAGGTACACGAATTTGTATTACTAAAAACTCCAAGCAGTTTTCTTGCAGACACACCGCAAAGGATGAAATTATCATTCCTATTGAGCGGGAGAAGTGTAAAATATTACCACGGATTCATTCAGTAAACACGGCTTCTTCTTCACTGTCACACTGTTTTAAATATGTTGACAGACGTAAGGTGTAGGTTAACAGCACTTTAATAATGAAGTAATCACAACCAACGCTAGGCAAGTAAAGGTCACATCATCAAACACACAGTCCACTATAGGCATGGCAGAATCTTAAACCAAAAGGCCAGCAAAGGCCATACACTGCATTTCAGTATATAATGCTAAGCACAGCTGTCAACTCGGGAGCAAACTAGGGTCATACACACAGAGAGGCAAACACTGGGAAATAATGGCTTGGTACATACTGGTAAACACACAGATCCAATATTTCACACTTGCCAGTGAACTTGAGAGTCCTTATATAGACTGGCGTATCATCTTTGAGTGCTGACAAATGTGCTGAAGTCACATGACGTGGAAGTCAGAAGTCTGGCGTCTGTGAGCGCTGCGGAGAATTCTGGGTAGTGTAGTGTGAAGTCTGGTTTGAGACCACTGGCACTGTGACCGGCTGTCTTTTTGGATACACAAAAAATATGTTATAAAAGCTAAATAAAGAATGCTTTGTAATTTATGACTGAGTTTAACCTTAGCTACTTTAGTTAACAATGGCTCTAGGAACACTTGAGAATTCAACATTACAAACGAGTTTAGAGAACATTGTAGCTCTGAGCACAGAACAACTCCTCCTGAGAATTCCGTACTCCGCATTTACACCAACAGGCAACATGTCACTTGTATTGCGTGTAATTCGTCTCTTGTGGCTAATGTTGTTGCTTGTACTGCTGTGTGTGCTGTCCAACTTTTTTAAACCCTCATGAGAAATGGTAGCAACCAAAATATGTAGTCTCTTTCACCCACTATCCAAATTATACAATGATTTTGGCTTCACCACTCCATAGCACCTTTTTTCATTTGTATTTGGAATCCAAAAAGGTGCATTTTGGCAAAGCTCAATCGGTACTTTATATCTCTCTGCTCTGACCCACCTGGACTGTAACAACTTGTATGTCAGAATGATGTTGATTGATTTCAATGCAGCATTTAACACTGTGGTCCTGTGATCTCTAAGCTTATCCACCTTGGTGTTATCGCATCCTTTTGGAACTGGACTTCAGACACAATATCTCCTCAACCACTATAACCCTGAACACTGACATGCCGTAAAGCTGCATGCTGGGCCCCCTTCTGTACTCCTTGTTCACCCATGACTACATTTCTGTCCATGACTGCCACACCATAATCGAGTTTGCAGATAACACCCTGGTGGTTGGTTCAATCAGGGCTGATGATGGACCAGCACCCTCCTACCTCAAATCACTTATCACACCCAACACTGCACCACACTGTGTTCAATTCTTCAGCACTGCTCAGCCAGTCCCTCCATAAATCAAAGTACAACGAGAATTACATTTCAAATCTTCTCTGTTTTGGCACCTAGGTGGTAGAATGAACTTCCCCTTGAAGTCCAGACAGCTGAGTCACTGGGTGTTTTCAAATAATGACCGAAAACCTACCTTTTTCAGAAGTACTTTAATTAGCACTTTCAGTTTTTATTCTTATGTTTATATATTGGGGGAAAAAAAATAAACTCCCAACAGAGTTTTCACCGATCATATCAGTCTTCACTGACAGTGATTTCAGACCACTTATGTAATTTGCTCTGGATAGGGGCCTCTACCAAATGGCATTAATGTAAATGATAAGTTGGGCTACAGGCATGAGGTCCAGGACCTGACTACATGGGGCAAAGGTAACATCATCTTCATCATTGTTTCTCTACTGGTGCAGTAACACCCTTGAGGCGATCCTGATGAAATCTTCTGTTCACCAGTTGCATGAAGCCAGTTTTGTCATGATTATTCTTCATAATTGATGTATGTCAATGTCAAGCAGACCTTTAATCTTACTCCACTGCTTTCTTTGGGTGTTTTCATCAAATAGCACCAGTTTCTACAGGGCACTATTTTCAAGCTTGCATATGCGGGCGATGTATTTGTAAATAGCAAAAATCATGAATGGGTAGCGTGTTGGTAAAAGCCTACATTTGCTCATTTGAGATCTTGAAACTAGAGTCAACATCATCAGCTCCAGGATCTGCATTCCCTCTTTGTTCCACCTGACTCGGAGCATTCATACATTTGTACCTTCGACATACCATTTTCCTGAGGAAACCATGTCATATGACTTCGACTTCACGAAGCTCATATTGTGACGGTTTCATTCCTTTCACATGACATTCCAAACTTTCTAAACGTGATGTAGTGCATTGTTAGCTTGTCTTGCAGTTCTTTTACTGAATTAGCAAATAAGGCTTTATCACTGGCAGGACCGTGGCATAGTAAATAGCACTTCTACCTTAGAGCAAGAAGGTCCTGGTCCCAAGCCCCATGCTCGCCAAGGGTGTTTCTGTGTGGAGTTTACATGTTCTCTCCGTGCTTGTGTTGGTTTCCTTCCACAGTCCAAAGTCATGCACATTAGGCTGCCCTTTGCCCTTAGCCTGCCTTTGATGGTCTGGCGAGATGTTCAGGGTGTATCCAGCCTTCATGAAGTGTAAGCCGAGATAGGCTTCAGGCTCCCCGTGACCCTAATAGGATTAAGAGGTTCAGGAATTTAGTCAGTTAGCTTGATCATTAGCATTGAGAATGTTACTGACTTGCTTATGCTCAGAAGCTGGTGATTTTCCAGTGAAGCTCTTGAGGAGACACTTGTTTGGGCATATGGTACGTAGTCCTAAAGCCTGCTTTAGTCTTTAATTTCGGTATTTTATTTTGGGGTACTCTTATCTCAAAGTCTATGTAGACTTGTCAGCATCCCACTAAAGTTTTGAAGAAACTGGTTGATCCTATAATATAAGCCTTTGTACCAGTGTACAAAGCATGCAGTATTGCTATCAAGTGTGGAAATCTGAGTCGAATGTCAAGGCACTGGAATAAAGCATCTCTTGGAATCCACTCATACACTGCTTTTATGTAAACAAAGGCCATGAAAACAGGTGTTTTGGACTTTTGTGATATTTTAAGAATCTGACAGATATAAAAATGGCATCGTGTGTTAATTTATTTGCTGGGACACCTAACTGAGATGGTAACAGAAGTAGCTCTTAAGTCTCAACAATAATCAACAATAATTCCTGAAAACGTGGTGCCCAACATCCAGACGCCTGAGAAGGTCATCACGGACTTCCGGTGGGTTAGGAGCTATGTACACACATACCCATTTACATTTATAAATCACGTATGAAACTTTAAGTTAATTGGTATTACCATCTCCGATGATCTCATCTGGACCCGGCTTCTGATTCTGATTCTGGTGAAAAAAGGAACATCAACATTTTTATTTCTCACAGAGCTTTAAGAAATCTGACCTCTGTGCCAGAATACTGGTGGACTTCTGCCATTGTACCATTGAGGGTATAATTACAATCTGCATCTCAGTGTGTTTTGGCAACTGCTCTGCCTCAGACCAGAAAGCACACTAGCAGGTGGTGAAAACTGCCCAGAAGATTATCAGCACAGAGTTACCAACCACTGAGAACATTTATTACATGCACTGATTGGGCAGGGCGAGTAACATCAACAACGATGCTTCTCTCCCTCACCGTGCACTTTTTACACGCCTCCCATCTGCCAGACATTACAGCAGCCTCTTCTACTGCACCAGCAGGCTCAGTAGGAGCTTCTTTCCTGAGGCAGTGACCATGTTGAATTCCACACCATCACCCTGCTAGCAGCAGTGCACTCAATCTGCACTGTTCAGTACATTAACATGTCATTTGTACTAATAATTTTTTGCAAGGAATGAATCACTTGCATTATTGCACAGACTGTGCAACTTCATCCAATAATAGCATTACGGTCGTGACATTACACTGTGTTGTTTTGCAGTATTTCTAAGATTAAATTAAATGACATTTATATATATA
>JAQMYF010000007.1:3193364-3208364 GCA_030014195.1 Neosilurus mollespiculum
AAGGGGGTCTTCCTAATGCTGTAAATATCTATATAATCTAATTAATCCAATCTATATAATATAATTAATATAATGGCTGATTGGTGTAAATACTTTATTAAATGTAGATTTTCATTTGATTTTTTTAGTTACCTGTGTGTTTCAGAAAACAGAACAGTAAAGAGTTAAATCATTAAAGTTTACATAACTTGTAATATAATAGTTAAAGTGAGACTGTTACACAGGCTTCATGGTCTCCAGCAGGTAAATACTATTCATGTTGCAAATACATTGCTCATGCAGACAATATAAAAGAATCATAGAGAAAGAAGTAGTGGAGCTTGGGGAACTTCAGTGATTGGCGCATCCCAGAGGGCAGATGCAATTTTCAGCTCTAGTGAGCCATCTCGAGGAACAGTTAAAGTCCAAAAGACCAACAAAACTGGCCTTTCAGATCTAAGTCATCCATCCAGGCAGTCACCATCAAATTGAGCTACAATTTGCACAAGGAATTGGAGAAACTCATTACACTGTCAAAAACGAACACAAATACAGTACAGGTCTGCAGAATATCGATGAAACAAATGTGTGTGAAACAATTGAGGCTTATTTTACTTCCAGTGTTTGCATGAAAGTGCTTTAAGCAGGAATGTTGGCCTGGGGTGAAATTGTAAGTGAGAGAATGGCCTCTGTAACTAATGTTGTGTTATGCCGACTCTGCCGAGGGCTTGTGCAAACTGCAACACACAATCAGAGACTGACAGCAAACAGAGTGCACAGCTGGGTGCCCGCATGGTAAATCCATAAACGGTGTCTGTCTGCGATATCATCTTGAACCGTACAAGCCGTCAGGGGAGATAGACAGAAAAAGAGGGATACTAAATTATATAGGAGTCCAAAAGTTCCCTGTTGGATTCTGAAAGAATGACATTACTGAAAGCTTATATATATATTTACTAAGACATTCTTTCTTTGATTAGTATTTTTTTTTTTATCATAGTAGAATTCATGTAGTTCAGATCAACCAAGGAAGCCTTGAAGACACCCCCACCACCCCCACCACCCTCACCACCCCAGCCCCACTCATTTGGACAGGGGAAATATGTGAAACTCCACACACCAAGTTACTGCAAGTGTTCTGGAAATTAACCTGTAGAATCATTATTTCTTCTTTTATTCTGTATTAGCCTCAGTACTTCCTCTACTCTGAAAGCCTGTGATGACATCTGCCAAATTGTGAATTGGTCCCACCTGTAATTTGCAGCTGCGGCAGTCACAATTAAATTCGATTTATCTGTCACAATTCACAATTTAATTTAGCAGCCACCATCTCATTAAAACAGTTGTGACAACATTTATTTAACTCTTCTAGATTTATCTTAGAAAAAAATATTATTGTTAATAAGGAACATATTACTGTTCAAATGCCCTTTTGCAAATAGTTATACTAAATTTAAGTTATGGAATATCATTTTAAAAAATAATTAAATAATGCAAAAACTAGTCCCTCATTCATTAATCCCACTAGTATTCCGGGTGGGCTGGAGTCTATCTCAACACTGGGTGAAGGTTTGAATGTTCTGTGTGCAAATATTCTGGATTTACTGAACATGTTGTACCACAGTGTGGGAAAATTAAAGTTGTTTATTAAAAGTTTATGTAAAATATTCAAAAATGCAATCCAGAAATCAGGTTCATACTCAGGCAGGGGTCCCACAATCAGGCAAACAGCACATCCAAAACAGATCCAGAGAACTGTAAACACAGAAAATACTAATGGGAGAAATCAGAGACAGATCAAAACTAGCACAACCATTGAGGCAAACCAGTTCATACACAGGATAGCAAGCAAGAAACAAAACCACTCAGTATGTAGGTACGTTACTCCTTAAAAATACTGCACATAGAATATGCACAAACAGAGTGCTTATATCCACTGAATCATCAGTGCTTTGAACACTGCTTGGCACACATGGTGAATGAACAGATGCTTTGGGAGTGCCCATCAGACTATACTTGGGTGGACTTGGGCCTCTGGGTAAGGGTACAATGCTCAGTACTATGACGTGAGCACCGTAACTGGATACAGGCATGGACTTGGACATGGGCATGGACTTAGGCATGCTCATGGTCTCTGGCACAGGCAGAGGCGAAGATTCGGACATGGGGTTAGCTATCTGTCATGGAAATAGGCTTAGGCTTGGTCTCAAGCTCGAACTCTGGCAGGGCGTAGACATAGGCGTGAACTCCGGCTCAGATTCCGGCATAGATTCAGGCATATGTTAGGCATAGGCAAACATGACTTTACTGCTGGGTAGTGTCAGGGGTGACTTGGAGCACCGCACTCTGAGAACAAGCTCATGTCCTGCTGCATCTGTGGCCTCCAGTACTTGTCCCTTATACATCCAAGGGTGCGTTGGATTCTAGGGTGGCCCATTTCTCATGAGGGTGTGTTAGGTCCAAAATCTGCAAGCGGAGGTACACTGTCTTCTCTGAGGTCAACAGGCAGATCATTTCCATGGTCAGAAGGCCGGTCAGCAATATCATCACCATGGTCAGCAGTTGGGTCAGCAATATTGTCACCGTGGTCAACAGCAGATCAGTGTCATCGTCACGGTTATTAGGTGGGTCAGCAGTCAGCAGACGGGTCGGCACTGTCGTCTCTTTGTGGTCAGCAGGCGGGTCAGCGAAACTGTCGCGGTGGTCAGCAGGCAGGTTAGCAGCGTTGTCACCGTAGTCAGCAGGCGGGTCAGCAGTGTCATCACCGTGGTTATAGGGTGGGTCAAAGATGTTGTCGCCATGGTCAACAGGTGGTCAGCAGTGTCATCACTATGGTCAGCAGGCAGGTCAGAAATGTTGTCACCATGGTCAGCAGGCGGGTCAGTGATGTCATCACCGTGGTCAACAGGTGGGTCCGTGATGTCGTTGTTGTGGACAGCAGGTGGGTCATCTCTGTTGTCACTGTGCTAACACAGACGGCACTGTAGCAGGAACTTGGTGGATAGTCCAGGCTGTTGTAGAGGGACGGGAAACATGGGAAAGAAAAAGTGAATGCTGTTGGCCTAGAGTTTGGGACTCAACATCACAACCTCGTGGCTCTGCTGTGTGTGAGCAGAGTATTTCATGTATCACAGGAAGGTAGTTCTTTATTAAATGGCTGAGCATAGGCACCTGCCCCATTGTAAAAGGCTGTACACTTGCAACCAGGTTAATTTTTTTTTTCCCATCTCTTTCTTTTTGTTTTTCATTTGAATTCTGTTGTTTATCTTGCATTAAAAGTGTAAAAAGGCTGACATCATTTATCTTGGTTTACTTTTTTTACATCACAAAAACTGGTTTAACAAGGAAATGTAAAATTTTTATATCCTCTGTTAACAAATTGGATACTTTAGGCTAGTGTTCCCTAATTAGCTTCCCCCAAGGACCAAATTATGTCACCTATACCAAATCGTCCAGGATTAAACACTAACACACACACCAGAAGTGAAAAGTAAACATCCTGGCACACACACCTTTTTATGTCAGACTCAAAGCTAAATAAAATTATTTGCTGTTCCTAAGAGCAAAGTCACAACAGCACAAGAGCAAGTGGCGCACAGCAGTAAAGGCCTGAGTATTGTGAGGCAAAGATAACCGTGTCAGCTTTTCAACATAGCCCTGACATATGTCTGCATCTCAATAATTACAGTAATGCTGATTGTTAAACAGTGTACCCATCTGCAAAATATCCAAACAGCTTCCCACATGGACAGCTAGCAGCAGCTTCTCTAAATTCACATTCACATCACAAAGAGCCAAGAGAGCCTGGGAGAAAAGAGTCAGACTGGTGGATGTACTAATACGCTCGTGTATGCACACAGACAGTACATACACAAACTGAAAGAGAGCTGCTCAGTTTGTCACTTTTAGAATGAGTTTAAATATCTCTTTCTCTCAGTGTAGAGAATGAAGACTCATATCTGCACCATATGTGGAGAGAAACAATGTAACGAGGAGCATTTTAATATCCATTTAACCATTTGCCAAACCGTGTTATCCTACTGGGGTCGTGGGGAGTTTGAAACCTATCTCAGCCAACTCTGGGCAAACAGCTCGTCAGTCCATTACAGGGCCAACATACACAACCATTTACACCCACTTTCATACCTGGGGCAATTTGGAACAGCCAGTTGGCCTAATGTGCATGTCTTTGGACCATGTTGTACATCCTTTCCGAGCCCAAGACTCAAATCTAGGACCTTTTTACTGTAAGGCGAACATGCTAACCAACACATCACTGTGCCCCCAAGGTCCCGGGCTTTGGCTTCAGCAGATAACAACCCCTCAGCCGAATAATTCTATATATCACACTGTGCCTGATTCAGTAACTGCTTATTTATGAAGGCTTTCCACCAATCAAAGAAGAAAAAAAACCAGGAGAATCTCTTGAATGAATTATAAAAGTTCTGACTCAACCAGCTTTATGAATTTACTTAAGTACAGTATGTAAAAGTATAACTTTGCGCCCCAGAGTGACACAGCAGAAAAAAGCTTTTAACTTTCAATCTGGAGTTCTCAAGTTTGAACCCCGGGTGATGCACACAGCCATCCATAGCCAGGAGCATATAAGAGCCAATCGGCCAAGCTTTTAGGAAGGGAGGGATGGCATATACTGTCTTTCCGGTCACTTCCCTAATCATGGGCCTCTGTAAGTGGGGGAGAAACACTTTCCTCTGAGTGTATTATGTGGCTTCCGACAATCCATGTGCAGCAGATCAAAAACGATGCCTTGGAGAAAGTATGTTCTTACCTTCTCTGTCCCTGGTTGGTGGAAGTCATGTGATAGGGAAATCCTGTTGGATAGGATAAAATCAGTAAAGGAGAGTATGATTTTAGGGGCAGTGGTGGCCCGGTAGAAAGGTGCTGGATTACTGATCCGAAAGTCGGGGTTCAAGCCCCACTATCACCGAGTTGTCACTGCTGTCCCGCCAGTGCTGCTAACTGGATTATCAAAGACCGGCCATGTCTCTCACTGTCTGTGGTGAGAGGCATGTAAAGGAACCATTGCAGTTGATCGTAAAGACTAGGCAAGCTGTCCAGGGCGTTCTCTGCCCTCACCCATAGGCGACTGAGATGGGCGCCAGCCTCCCTCATGACCCTAATTAGGATTAAGCGGTTCAGAGATGAATGAAAGAATGATTTTACTAGAACAATAGACACACTTATTGTAGTTTTTTGGGTATTACATGTTTTATTATCATTAGCCTCCTATTGATGGAGGCTAATGATAATAAAATATGCAATATATATGCAAGATTCGTCATCACTGAATCTCTCAAGACTGATAAATAAGTCCAAGTGAATCGTTGCGAAATAGACTTGCATCCAAAATTCATTTATTTCATCTGAAAACTTTAACCCAGTACAGAGTCAGAAAGAGCACGAGAGAAAGCATCCGCATGTATATTAGCATTCAGGCACTTGGCCTTTTCCTGAGGGACCTATTAGCTTATTATGTGGATGTTAAGCTAGCCATTGAAATGAGTGATGGAAACACAGCTTCATGTCCAACAGCTACAATAGCACTAAATAACTCTTACTGCCCCTGAGAGAATCCTACACACTGACATAAAGAGAGGCCAAGGAAGGAAAGGAAACAGAGGCTGTGAGAGGAAGAGAAGAGAACCTGGGCAGAGAGAAGAGAGGAAGAAGGTTCATCACAGGTGAAGGATGTTCAGATGACCCATGATGGCTGGTCTAAAAATGGACATTCAGAACCAATCAGTGTGCACAAGTGTGTTTGAATACAGAGATAAGGTAGAAGTGTGTCTGTGCATGCAGAACACTATGTGTACACTCCAGGTATTTGAATGTGTCCAATCTTTACTGCAGGCACAGATATTAACACCCCACCCCAACATCCACTCCCCTGCCTGCCTGAAGACAGAATCATTGCTCTATTATCCTTTTTAATACACAAATTGCTAGACCTCAGTGTGTTTTGGAATTAGTTTTGCATAACTGTATACAGAATTCTGTGATTGAGGATTGCTGGTACTGGAGATAAGTGAATTCTCTATAGCTATTCAGAGTGTAAAGAGGGACACAGATAATATGTTTTAATAGGAAAAAATATGGGCTGAGACTGTGCGGAGTAGCTGCGCTGCCGCAAACTTCTTCCTGAATATTTCTGAACCCCATCTCAGAGACTGCTGTAAACACTCCCATATGGTCTATAACATCAGTTTGTCATATCTCACTCAGGGGTCCAAACACACTCTAGTCGTCAGTACAGTACAGAAGTGTCATGTTTATAGATACACTTTACACTGTGTATATGGCACGGCGTCGTAGTGGTTGGCACGTCCGCCTCAGAGCAAGGGCCTAGGTTCAAGTGCCAGGCTCAGTGAAGGTGTTACTGTGTGAAGTTTGCATGAACTCCTTGTGCTTGTATGGGTTTTTCTCCAGGAGTAATGGAGTAGCTGAGGTTTAGATAAATGGAAAGCTATGGACATTCAACCTCATTTTAGCCTCCAACCACAAGCCTTTTTATAGCCCTATACCATTGTTTAGTCATGTTAAAAAGAAGTCTTCTTGATGGAAATTGGGGGAAAGCTGTGCCAGTAACACAGGAATCTAGTCATTGTATTAGTGTTGCTGTTCTGTGCACGCTAACAGGTCCATATGGACTACAGTGCTGCCAGCAACAAGCTCTGTGTGGTAGCCAAAGTTATATGCGAATGCATTGCTTTATTCGTTCTTGCCTACATATTAGCTCTTAATAAACCACACAGATCTCCTGATAACAGGTTTCATCCATGTAATCTCAAAACGTGTCCAATTTTTGATTGGAAGAGAATGTGTTGGAAGAAACACGTCCATGAGCTTCGAGCATTCATTCATTCATTTTCTGAACAGCTTATTCCTAATTAGGGTCGCAGGGAGGCTGGTGCCCATCTCAGCCAACTCTGGGCGAGGGCGGTGTACACCCTGGACAGCTCGCCAGGCCATCGCAGGGCCATCAGTCACACAACCATTCGCACTCACACTCACACCTAGGGGTGATTTGGAACAGCCAATTAGCCTAACGTGCATGTTTTTGGACTGTGGGAGAAAACCGGAGTACCCGGAGGAAACCCACGCAAGCACAGGGAGAAAGCTTCGAGCATTTTCTGACAAATACTTTTGACTTTCCATGACCTCATCAAAATTTTGGAAAACACTTTCCTGTTGTATATGTCTGATGTTTACTATTTTTTTCTCTCCGTGTATTATGTGTAGGTGTGACGGCTTATGAGCAGTGCTCGTCGTGCAGTAAGGGAGCTTTTCCTGAAGCGGGAACAGATGGATGGAATGAACTTCACGTTGGGGAATTCCTCTGAGGGAAATGAGACGGAGCCAGAAGTGGAGACGAGCTCGTATAAAACAGTGGAGGTGGTGTTCATTATGCTAGTAGCAGGCTCTCTTAGCCTGGTAACTGTGGTTGGGAACATACTGGTAATGCTCTCTATAAAGGTTAATAGGAGCCTACAGACTGTCAACAACTACTTCCTCTTCAGCTTAGCATGTGCTGACTTCATCATCGGGCTTTGCTCCATGAATCTCTACACTCTTTATATTGTCATTGGTGCCTGGCCACTTGGCCCTGTCGTGTGTGACTTGTGGTTGGCTCTGGACTACGTGGTCAGTAATGCGTCAGTCATGAACTTACTCATCATCAGCTTTGACCGATATTTCTGCGTCACAAAGCCGCTGAGTTATCCGGTCAAGAGGACCACTAAGATGGCAGGGATGATGATTGCTGCTGCATGGGTGCTGTCCTTCATCCTCTGGGCTCCTGCTATCCTCTTTTGGCAGTTCATTGTAGGGGGCCGCACCGTGCCAGATAGAGAGTGTTACATCCAGTTCTTTTCAAATGCGGCTGTTACCTTCGGCACAGCTATTGCCGCGTTTTACTTGCCTGTCATCATCATGATGGTGCTGTATTGGCAAGTCTCCCGAGCCAGCAAGAGTCGCGTGAAAAAGGACAACCGCAAGCCTTCAGGCACCAATACTAAATCTGGATCTCCCAATCAGACCCGCAGCACCGTAGCCAACAAGCTGGACAACAACAATGTCATGGCAGAGGACCCTGACAGAAATCAAACCCCGGCCACAGAGGAAATGGCCAACCAGCATGACAGCAAAATGCAGAATGGCAAAGCGCCATCTACAGCCAGTGGAGAGAGGGAAGGGGAGGAAACCGCCAGGGACAACTGTGTCCCTGTTGAGGAGAAGGAAAGCTCTAATGACTCCACTTCAGGTAGTGGGGCCACAGCGCACCAGAAAGCAGAAGACAACAACACTCAGATACCAGTACGGCACCATGCCAAGACTGGTGGCTCTAAACTCACCTGCATTAAAATTGTCACCAAGTCACCCAAGGGTGACTGTTATGCTCCGGCCAACACCACAGTGGAGATCGTACCAGCAGCTGACAAGCAGAACCATGTGGCCCGCAAGATCGCGAAGATAACCAAGCAGCCTCCCAAAAAGAAGAAAGCAGCTCCTTCCAGGGAAAAGAAGGTGACGCGCACCATCATGGCTATCTTGGTGGCATTCGTAGTCACGTGGACCCCCTATAACGTGATGGTTCTCATCAATACTTTCTGCACCAGCTGCATCCCTAACACAGTCTGGACCATTGGCTACTGGCTCTGCTATATCAACAGCACCATTAACCCTGCGTGCTACGCTCTGTGCAATGCCACATTTAAAAAGACCTTCAAACAGCTTCTGCTTTGCCAGTATAAAAACATACGCTCCACCAGATGAGCTACAAGATAAGAGCATGCATGTGTGCATGGGTGTTTTTTTGTTTCTTTGGTTGTTTTTTTTCTTTTTCTCTGTGTATGTACGTGTGTCTGTCTAAGTACGTGAAAAGGTTCTGAATGGCAGTGGGGCAGCCGTGGCAGCTGGTTGAAGCTTTATTTATTTATTTGTTTTTATTTTATATCGTGTGGTTTTGTTATTGACACCATATTGTAGCACTTTAAACAAACCCAATCATTCAAACCAGATTTCAGAGAAGTCAGTAGGTTAAGTACTTTAGGCTTTCCATACAGAATAGAACAACTTTTAAGATATGAAATAGAAATAAATCCAACCATGTCGTGAAAATATACTAATAATATACTAATTACTTCCTATATGGCTTTAGTCAGTTTGTTTTTGTATCATATAATTGTATAAACCCAATATAAGTGTATATTAAATAGCATGAATATGTAGTATCTTAGTGATGCAGAGCACTGGAGCAGAGACTCCGTGTCTGATATGATGTTATCTATAATAATAGTAGAGTAGCTGAAAACAGATTTAATTTGAGAGCGCAGTGTAATACTAAATCTGCACTCTTAAAGGGACAATAGGGCTGACTGAACACTCAAACCTAGGGTTTGGACTTCACTGTAAAATAATATGTTTCAATACTTGTATATAACCTTGGATAGTGAGTGTGTGTGTGTGTGTGTGTGTGTGTGTGTGTGTGTGTGTGTGTGTGTGTGTGTTGCTGTGCTGCCCTAAAGTTGAATGAGCTATTGGAAAACCACTGTGCCATATCCACATGGAAGAGTGGGAGTGTGGGGCAGCGTGAAGTGTTCAGGCCTCCAGAGATGCAAATTAAAGGCTTTTAAAATGACGACTGATGAGCAGGGTGAAGAGACTCTTCTATAAAGAGCTGTTCCAGCGGACTTTCCTTAATAACTCATTCCACACCGTCACTTTGTTGCAACAGAAAGACATAAAACAACTAAATGGTAAGTGACAGCGAGATGACTGTCATGCATAGTCCATTATAGCCCATCTTTACTTATTTAGAAAAAAAAACAAAAATAAATTTCTTCGTGGCTTTTTTCATGCAATATGAAACATGCAGAGATGCAAATGCGTGCCCATGCCTGCAGCTAGGCGTTTGTTCATGCGGTCTGCAGGTGGTTACGGCATACCGGCAAGCCTGCAGCACAGTTCTGGAGGGATCCTGTGTTTTTCTGTCAGTGTAACAGCGTGTGTAGAGGCTCTGAGCTGATTATGAGAGACGACTAAGCACTGGGTAGTGAATGGAGGATGCATAATGTGTGAGAGTAGTGATAGCGCTTCCTCAGAGCTTACCTCTCTACAGCTCTCACTGAGGCTTTCAGTCCATGTAGAGGTGTGTGTGTATGTGTGTGTGTGTGTGTGTGTGTGTGTGTGTGTGTGTGTGTGTGTGTGTGTGCACCCCAGAATGGGGGTTATTCTAAATCACAGACTTTGGTCTTGTGAATTAAAAGGGCTAGATATTTTGCACATTTCATTATGTAGCATCACATATCCTGTACGTGTGGCTCAGACTCCCAGAAAAAAAAGGACAGCAGTGGAAATATCTAAAATGTAGTTGAATAAATTTAATATTTCCTATTGTACGCCAAACATAAGAGGATTGAATTCACGTCTAGCACGTCCGCCTCAGGTTAGCACGCCTGCCTGTCTGCATTATGGTTCTTGGCTGAAGTCTTGGGCTCGGTGAGGGCGTTTCTGTGTTTGCATGTTTGCCCCGTGTTTGCATGGGTTTCCTCCGGGTACTCCGGTTTCCTTCCACAGTCCAAAGACATGCACATTAGGCTAATTGACTGTTCCAAATTGACCCTAGGTGTGAGTGTGGATGGGTCTCTGTGTGTGTTTTGGCCCTGTGATGGTCTGGCGAGCTGTTGAAGGTGCATCCTGCCCTCACCCAGTGTGGGCTGAGATAGGCTCCAGCCTTCCCGTGACCCTGGTAGTAGGATTAAATGATTCGGGGAATGAGTGAGTGAGGAAGTGAGTCATTTCAAGCTCCATTTGTTTCTAAAAATAAAAAAATAATAAATTCCGGCCAACAGAATAAAATAATTTCAAGCCTGAAATCATCTAGAAATAAATTTAATATTCTCATACTTGGTTAAGAATAAAAATATAACAGGAAATACTCAACTTTTACTATTTTTTTAATATGTTTAGTGGCTAATCATAGTGACATTATATATATATGTGTGTGTGTGTGTGTGTGTGTGTGTGTGTGTGTGCGTGTGCGTGTGTGTGTGTGTGTGTGAAAGCTTTAGAGGACTGCTGTTGGAGAGTGCATTGAATTTTAATGTTAATAAAACAATGTTTTGCCAAGGGGCTCTGGAGAACCCTGAGCCTTTCTGCTGACTCCTGAGTAAAACAGGAGAGTAAGGTTTAGGCTGAATGGTGGTGATGGAGATAAGAATTTTGGTTGCAGTGATTGAAGCGTGTGCAGGTCCTTGCTATAGGCAGTGTGCTACAGAGCAATGTGGATTAAAGTAATAACACAATCTCATGGTTAGATGTATCAGATTATCTGAACGCTGAATGAGATTGAAGAGTCGGCAGGCTCACATGTTTAATACAATCTCTTTATAAGAAAAAAATATGCTTACAGAAATTATGCTTTCATTGTTCCTTTGATTTTCTCCCATAATCAATTTGACAAAAATAATTGCTAGATAATTATTCACATCTATACATAAAGTAATATTTTCCTTAGTTAATAAAAATGATAACACTGCAAAAACTACAGTTGCAATCAAAGGATGCAAGGTATCTTCACCAGGCAGAAATAGATTATTATATTAGTATTATATAACTGGTGCATTATTATATAGCGCTATACTTTATAGCTTTTTATAACTGGTATATTATTTATCTTGGTAGTTATAATGAAATGTCTCCCCCTAGAGGGTGACTAAGGAACATTGTGGTGTAAATTTTAATATGTGCATTTTGAGGGATTTCAGGAATTTTTTTCAACATGATCTAATTTATGGATCACCTCCAAAATGTAATAGCTTGTTACTTGTACACCATCCTACTTTAGAAACAAATTTCATCCAAATCCTTGCATAACTTTATAAGTTGTCTTGCACACAAACAAACAAACCAGCACAGGTGAAAACATTAACTCCTACTGGAGGTAAATGGAGGGGCTCTTAAAGAGGTATTATAAAATTATTATAACTTGGCATAGGTATAATGAAATGTGTCCTCATTTGATGAGCATTTTGCCGCATAATATATAACGCCCAAATTCAGGGATTTTTTTAAACCATGCATTCCAAAATTTAATCATTTGTTGGTTGTAATATTCCCTACTTTAGAAAAAAAATCATCCACATTTGTGCATAACTTTTTGAGTTAACCTGTACACAAACAAACCATTAAAGATAAAGGATAAAAAGATATTAAAGCAAACTAATAAATTAAGAAACCAACACAGGTATAAATATTAGCTCCTGGCGGATATAGTAACTTCTTGGCAAATCAAAGTACCTTCAGTGCAATCAAACCGAACTGGTATTTCCTGTTGTAAGATTATTTTGAACCATTTTCCTTAGCTGGCACACTGTGTTGCTCATTCTGGGCATGTATCTCAATAAAAAAAAACACAAACTGATCTGCTAATAATTAAGTGATTTTTTTTACTGCCTTATTCAGTGTCCATAAACATATTATGGCACCTAGTAATCAAACATGGGATCTACAACAGTTGCTATTTCAGTGCAAGAAGAGCATCAGAGGTATAAACGGGTTGCCAGATTGGTGTAGTTTAATTATATCCCAAGATCTTTTCATGATTATATTATGTTGATGTACAAAATCAATTCTAGTATACTAGAGGGGGGGGGGGGGGGTTAAAGAGTGTTATAGAATGGGTTATAGCCACACGTGTATGTTACAGGGGAAAAACTTACAGAAAAACATGTAAAATAGATGTTGATTATATAATGACTAAAAAACAGGTTTTTTTTTTTAATTAATCAGATCATAAATACAATAACCTTAAATTTTTTAGCCAAAATTGTATTATTTATTGTTGTCCCTCTACTAAAATCTATAGATACGAGCAGCTGCTGGCTCTCTCTTTGAGGTGTCTGGTTTATTACCTTCAATGCTAAGAAGGCGACGTCCATCACCATGAACACACACACACTCCTCGTGTTATCTGTGCTCCTGATTGAGGGATGGATCTGATAGCCATTCCAACAGAGCACAGATAGCACGAGTGTTACTTTGAGTGTTCATCAGAACAAGAATTTTTCCACTACGAGCTCTTCATCCAACCCTCGTTGTATCTCTTGCACCATGACCTGTAACGCGTGAACACTTCCTTACATGGCATCTATCATATTCATTCGGACCATTCTGTCTGAGCTAAATTAAAGACGAGAGTGTGATAGTGTGGAGTGGTGCATGATGGTGGACAGTTGCTTGGAATTGTTGTGTGAGTGATGAGATGTGCACCGGCAGCTGGTTGGCATTTGGCAGTGAGCTGCAGACCCCCTGTCAGGAATAATTTTGCTTTGGGTATGCTATGGTCAGGTGATAGCTGTTAGCTCTGCTGTAAGTTGTAGAGAAAGAAAGAAACAAAGAGCACTATTACTGTGGTGTTACTGGATTAAACCCCTTCAGGTGTGTGTGTGTGTGTGTGTGTGTGTGTGTAGTAGGAATGTGTTTATTCTGATAAAAGGCTGCTGTTTTGATTCATGTTTAAACGAAGCCAATTTAAATAAACATAATATATAAATGTAGGCGGAGCTCCTAATAGATATCTCCATTGAAAGTTGTCCGAGGCTCCTTTAAGGGCTGAATCAACTTCAGTCCTGAAGGAAATAAATAAACGCGTCTTCCCTGCATTTTCCGACTATGATCCGGAGTGAAAGAAGGAAAGTCTAACATTCTTTTCACCACCTTTCACTTGTCCATTTTCACATTCCCTTGTATCACCTGTCTTGGTAACTTAATTATCCGTTTAACGAGTTGATGTTCCGTGTTCTCGTTCATGTTTCGTGTTGTTTTGCTTGATGAAAGATTATCTGCCTCCTTGAGTTAGATTGTGTTTTTTAATGTTATTTGTGCAAGACTGAGCGGTGGTGTATGAGCCTCTTTTTGGGGATTTAAGTTTTGTTATTAATAATGAATCAGTTGTAATAATAAATCATATATTATAAATAATAATAAGTATAATAAAAAAATCTTTTAAAAGTTTTTAGCGCTGCCCATGGCCATGCGAGTTAGCAATATATAACAGCCAATCAGCCTCAGCTCAGTGACATGGCAACCTTATTGGTTTTCCTGAGGTGGGCACGTGCGGACACCGGACAATCATCAAAATCATGTTCCATGCGTATGTCATGTTCTATGCCTCAGGAACGCCGCTATAAAGTATAAACTTCTTGTACAGAACATCTCTGGTTATAATTACAGATTGCAATATCCTGTTTTTATATTTGGTAGTTTGGGTCGTGTGCATAAGCTGATTGCTGCTGGTCTCAGAACAGTTGGCTTTTCGGGTACAAAGGCTGGCTGGATATTGTTCCATTTCATTTCATCTATGATTGGACGTCATCACGTCTGGGAGATAAGGTGTTGTGTGTTTCCTTTAGATTTGTGAGTGATTGGATCTGTTTGATTATTGCTGATGAACTCGTGTTTCAATCCACGTTTAAACAAATAATGCGTCTGCAGAATTCGATTCCCTGTGTATATTTATTTTGACTCAAGTAAAGGAGGTGTATAGAGGCTGCAGATGAGCGTTTATTAGTCACCCTTCGAATTCACTGGGCAAATCTCGTTAACAATAACAGGCATGAGTCCGGCAAGGCACAGACAGATTATCAGAAGAAAGGGCAAAGTCAAAATCCAGAATATAAATCAAAACAAAAGACTGGGTGTAGTCTGGGAATAAAACACAGCATTAGTGTACAAGTGACGGAGAAACTCGAGTTCTTAAATGTGGTAGCAGTGAAAACGGGTGCTGTGAATTAGAAGTCACCCAGCTAACACACAACGTTGTGTAACATTTTTTGCGACGTTGCATAAAGGTCATAATTTGAATGGATGCCAAACACGTTATCTGAACATTGTGAGAATGTTAAACCGTAATGTTTATTGAGAACATGTACACGACTTTTAAACACAACGTTGCTTTGATGTTGCCAAAATGTTGCACACATCCAGACCCCCAGTACAGCG
>JAQMYF010000007.1:3238000-3248744 GCA_030014195.1 Neosilurus mollespiculum
CCCCCCCCCCCCCCCCCCCCCACACTTTGTCATCTCTCGGGAGTTTTGTTAGATGGACAGGAGCGCCTGCGTCTGGGGCTTGGGAGGAATCCACCATGTTTTTTCACCCTCATCCCTACCACAACCTCCTTTCTCTGCCAGGTTGGTGCACAGACACCAGTCCCATATGCTGCTTTATAGTTTGAGGTACGTGGTGAAGAAAGTCATCTGTAGTTGTGGTTTTTAGAAGATTAACTGTCTGATCATCTATAAATCATAGCTTATCCATATTTGATGGATGTCGTAAGTGTTGTACCATGCAAATTATACGAGGACCTTTATGGTAAGCTGCATCTTGAGAGTACTTTAGGGCAGTAATATGGCTGCTTATTTAATTTTTTTCATCCTGATTTGAGGGCTGACAGCTTACTTATAGACAAGTCCAACATCCTTTCCTTTAAAATATATTTAATTTAAAATTTTGCATATTTTGGTTTCAAACTCGAGTCACTCTCCCTCAAGGCAAATGAGGATCGAGATATGGCCCATTTGCATGTAAATTAAAGTTGATTCTGTTTCTTTAAAGAACAATTTTAAGTTAGTTAATTTTTGGTGAAGTGTCTCTGATGACTAGTAATCCATGGAATATATTTGTTTTCTGAACAAAACCTCATTAATTCCATTCACACTGTTTAATCTTCTCCACAAACGGAGGACTCAGTACTTTCCTCAGCTTGGTACTGGTCCTGTTCTCCTTCCCCTCTCCCACCCATATGATTGACAGGAGCATGTGCCTTACTGTGGCAGCATGCAGCTGTAAGTATATCATCTGCAGCTTTAGTTGGGTAAATATAGCAGAGGGACTTGTCAGACTGGGAGATGGATTGTTCTGGGAAAGGAAGTGTTGTCTCTTCTTCCACTTGTGGAAGAGGACTTTTTTTGTGTTTCTGAAACAAAGAGTAGTCTGTACAGTTGTGGGTGTTGAGCATCAGCTGCATGTTTGTGTCTTCTTTCTACACCCTAGTACCTGGTCTTCCCTTGGTCTTGTTAACAGTGAGATGTTGGAGCACATTTTTCCTTCAAGCTTCTCTTCAGTAGGGACAAGTATTCTTCTAGGGCTACAAGTAGGACTGGGATATATGGCCTAAAATAAATTGCAGATTTTTTTAAATAAATCAAGGACATTTTTCAAATAAATTGTATTTTAACAAAATCAATACAGAGCAGAAGCAAACACATTTCTTAATTGTATTTATTTGTTTGTTTATTCATTAAGGTGGCTTTAGACATGACATGCTGTATGGGAGATGGCTACTATAGTATAATAGTAAGCTTGGTAGCTCAAATCTGCTGTTGATTGTCCTCAATAAACTGTATATACACTATGTGGGGATACACTATTTGGCAATATGATAAGCCACCACAACTGTAATTCCTTTCCTCCAGCCTTATGGCATGTAGTGGTGTGTGTGTTTGTTTCTTTTACAGGCTGCACCAGAAGCATAGTCCTCTTACTTGGCTGTGTGTGTCTGAGGTGCAGAAATACATTTGTTGTGCTACTACCTTTAGTTGCATCAGATTTTATACAAACTTTACAGCGGACCATGATTTATAAGTGAATCTTTCTATATTATCAGTAATGTCCAAGAATTTTTATGACGAGATCCTTACTTGATGTGCACGCTGCTGTTACTAATGTGTATTTTTTTTTTCTATTGGATGGTGGGTACCGGAGCTTATAACAACAAGCACGAGGCAGAAAAAAAGAATCCTGGGCAGGGATTTAGAAACTATACAGCCATAGAAGTTTAAAAAATGGCATGCATATAAAAATATTTTAAGTTTTAAAGTGGAACACAATTTTCATTTTACACATTGCCCTCGACCAATAATTCCAATTAATAATAATAATAATAATAAAAAAACTATTAATTGCCCAGCTATTGCGACAAGAAACAATTGTTTTATAATCAAAGTGAGTCAATATATTATTTCTTAAAAGAATGGATGAATCAAAAAATTCACAAATTAAAAGTTGTAAAAATGTATTAAAAACAGATATAGATATAGCAACTTCATTATTTCTTTCATTTCTGTCTTGTTTGGGACTTGTTTCCCTTCATAAAATCATGTAACAGCTTGTTAAGGTCTGTGAACATCCTTTTTTAACAGACTAATTAGCCAGTGGTGTAATAGTTTGCACGTTCGCCGCACAGCAGGAAGGTCCTGGGTTCAACTCCTAGGCTTGGCGAGCGTGTTTCTGAGTGGAGTGCATGTTCTCCCCAATGCTGGTGTGGGTTTCCTCCGGGTGCTCTGTTTTGGTCCCACAGTCCAAAGACATGCACATTAGTCTAATTGGCTGTTCCAAATTGGCCGTAGTTGTAAATGAGAGTGGGTATATGTGTGTTGGCCCTGCAATGGTCTAGTGAACTGTACTGGGTGAACCCCGCCTTCGCCCAGAGTCGGCAGAGATGTGCTCCAGCCTCCCCTGACCCTAGTAGGATTAAGTGAATTGGGGAATGAATGAGTAAACCAGAATGTTCACAAGAATTGTTTAAAAACAAAACTCAAAAAAACCCAAAAACATTTCTTACACAAAATCTTTTTTCAGAGAGTTGTAGTTTTGGAATTTCTCTGCTGGAATTAGGACCATAAAGATTGGTATAAGCACACTAGTCTGGATCGAATAAGGTGAAAGCTTGTTTTAAAGTTGTTGCAAGTTTTCATCATTCAGATTCTGTCGCATGTATTATTTTTCACTGTCGACAGGGATAGCCACTCAGACATGCATTTGCTAATCCCGAGCCTCTCTGGAAGCACAAACAAGTGTGTTAAGGTGACAAATGGATGTTGGAAGATGGGGTGTTATTTTTCAGGGAACTGTTCTTACGATCTGTAAAGCACAGGCACAGACTTTGGCACAGTTGTCCACTTATCTAGTGTTCATGTCAAAGTTGGTCTGCTCAGTGGATCCCTAGCATTTGTTGTGAATCGTTCTGGATTTCAGGGATGGATAACTTGTGAAAACAGACTTGGAGTAGAGTTGAATAATTTCTGTGAACCATTTCTGCAGTGATGCAGTATAGCAGTGAAGAGGATTGGGGGTTGAAAGTGGTGTATTGATTGACAGAAAAATATAGGTCTTCTCACATGATTTCTCTCTGCTTTTTATGCACCAGCCGGCCTCAACCTTAGCCTACTAAATCTTTAAATCTTTCTGCCGTCTCCTTCTCTCTGTCTGATACATTGAGTGTCGGGTTTTTTGAAAAATCTGTTGAGGAAAGTGAAGGGCTAAATCCCCCTATTTTTATTCATACAAACACAGGTTTCATCTGATTGACAGCTTTGTTTTTCTCTCCCCCCACCATTATTCCCTTGCCCATTTATAACACTGGGAGAATTTATGAGCTGCCCCAATTGACTAGAAACACCTGAACCTCATAGCTGATTAGGATGTAATTGAACTGTAGAGTACATCTCGAAGAGATGCTTTCATCACTGACCTTTATTTCGAATTATATCCTGTCCTCTGAACAAAGGACAGAGCAGAAATTGCTTATCAAGGTCTCCAGCTTGATCAAATTCATTGGCTTGCCTTTTATCTCTGCTTTTCTTATTCAGAGCCTAGTGTCTTCCTCTGATACCAGCGAACAGCTACTAGATTACATTACTACTAGAGTCAGTGTTTAGGCAGCACTGGGTCTTGCTTCTATGCAATAAAATTCTGTTTACTTGGAAGTTCATTTGTTTTAATTATGAGGATAAGACAGAATCCCTGTGATGTAGTCTGTGTGAGTACTCTCTCTCTCTCTCTCTCTCTCTCTCTCTCTCTCTCTCTCTCTCTCTATAAAGTAGCAGAAAAGCTCTCAGGCTGCTCTAAAGAAAAATGGGCAGGAGATGTGGGTAATTATTGAGCATCTGAAGCCCAAGTGCTTTGCTGTGCTTAAATTGCTGTGAAGGTACAGCCGATGGCATTATCTGCATTCTTTAGTCTCAAATAATTACGAGTCTGCTTCCTTCTTCCGCTCATCCCCCTCTCCATCCACCTGATTTTCCTCCATAAACTTGCTCTTTCCACATTTTATTTTTAGCTCCCTAGGTTCTTCCAGCGTAATTGTTGCTGTTCCTGCGATCCGTTCATTAACCAGTGAAGAGCACACTGTGGAGTGGAAGATCATCCAATTACTTCAGTTTAGTTTCCTATCAATTTCATCATTGTAGGGAAAAAATGATCAAGAATCGCACCAGTTCATTACCAGCTCGAAGCCTCTCATGCCACGTCATGTCCACTACCA
Organism: Neosilurus mollespiculum; assembly: GCA_030014195.1. Lineage (NCBI taxonomy): Eukaryota > Metazoa > Chordata > Actinopteri > Siluriformes > Plotosidae > Neosilurus > Neosilurus mollespiculum. Next base: position 3,242,275 of record JAQMYF010000007.1, read on the forward strand.
GTCAAATGCTTATGAGAACCCCCATTTCTTTTTTCACTTTTATTCACACTGAAGCAGCTCGAATCCAGTGAATGAGCTGAAAAGGAGGGAAGCTAAGCAGGATATCACAACTACCTTAGAAGTTGAGAACAAGATGGTAGGCTTTAAATCATGGAACAGCAGAACAGTCTCCAGACTTAAACCCCATCAAGCTGGTTTAGGATGAAGTAGACAGAATCGTCTTGAAGGGTTTTTTTGTTTGTTTGTTTGTTTGTTTGTTTTTTTCATGTTTTCTTTAGGTTTTTTTTTTTAAGAACATCAAATTGCCAAGAAGGCCTGGGTTCGATTCCCGGGCTCAGGTGTTTCTGTGTGGAGTTTGCATGTTCTCCTCGTGCTTGCGTGGGTTTCCTCCGGGTACTCCGGTTTCTTCTCACAGTCCAAAAACATGCACAGTAGGCTGATTGGCTGTTCCAAATCGCCCCTAGGTGTGAGTGTAAGTGTGAATGATTGTATGTGTTTGGTCCTGAAGTGGCCTGGTGAGCTGTTTAGGTTGTACCTCGCCCTCACCCAGAGTCGGCTGAGACAGACGCCAGCCTCCTCGCATCCATAATTAGGATTAAGTGGCTTAGAAAATTAATGAATTACTGAATAAAATTGCATTTGTTGTATGATAATAGGAGCTTAAAAAAAACTCATTTCTTAAAACAAGCATGCAGAGTGGCATGGTGGTGTAGTGGTTAGCACGTCAACCTCACAGCAAAAAGGTCCTGGATTGGAGTCCTGGGCTCAGCGAGGTCATTTCTGTGTGTCCTTTGCCTCTTTAAAATGGCTAAAGCCTCCCTAAAACTCCTTCCAGTTGAGGTGCATTTCGCTAGTTTGCTAACATAAACTGGCATCATTTTAAGTTTATTTAATGTTAGGCTGTTTGCTAATGCCAGTTTTTACTACTATCAATTCCAGTAGTACTATATAGTACTTTATACTACTATCAATTCCAGTAGTACTATATAGTACTTTATACTACTATCAATTCCAGTAGCTAGCATAATCAACTAAGCAACAAGCCAAGCTAATGGTAAATATTGCAAAATTACAGACAGTTGAGTTCTAAAATGGTCCTACTATCATGACTGCAAAATTTCCCTTCATGAATTCTCTAATCCGCTTAATCCTAACTGGGGTCTTGGGGAAGCTGGAGCCTCTCTCAGCCGACTCTGGACAAAGGCGGGGAACAAATTGCAGGGCCAACCATTGCAGGCCAGGCCATCGCAGGGCCAACACTCACACAACAGTTCACACACACATCCACACCTAGGGGTGATTTGGAACAGCCAATCAGCCTACTGTGCATGTTTTTGGACCGTGGGAGGAAACCCAGAGTACCCGGAGGAAAACACAGGAAGAACATGCAAACTCCACACAGAAACGCCCAAGCCCAGGAATCGAACCCAGGACCTTCTTGCTGTGAGGCAGACATGCCGTGTGCAAAATTTTCTGATCTGAACAAAACAACGATGGAACCAATCGTGTGTTTTATTGTTATCACTCCCTAGCGTTGTATAAGTTTGAATCTGTACTGAATTCTTCAACAACATTAGTAACTGAACTGGCTGAACTTGAAATCTAAATGCAGGCATTCACAATGTGGGTTCATGTTACCTTTCGTGTGAGCTACGTGGAAGGTGACAGTTTTTGTTTCGCAGGAAATTGTGTGTGTTTGTCTGTTCGCAGTCCACAAGTGCATACTCCGTCGTAGTAAGTTATTAGCTTTAGCGTGAGCTATATATTGTTAATGTTATAATTACTAGACATTTGAGAACTTACGGAAATTGTACTAAAGTAAAGTAATATTACGATAGTCATTATATTTACATAGACAGGAACTTTCCACTAGGGTTAACTAGGGTCCAATTAGATCATTATAAGTTCGACAGAGCACGTGTGTGTCCGAAGACTCGGAAGAGGTACATTTTTAAATTTAAATTTCTCCACTAATGATATACTAGCTAATGCCATGACTGTAGTTATGTTTTTAGTAGTATTAGCATAAACACGTCATTCAGGTAACATAACATAACCTAACGTTAGGCCCTATATACAACAACAAGGATCTGATAATATATATGCCAGTTGGTGCCACGCGAAAGATAAGTGAATGCATGTGTTCACTTCACCAGTCATTCTGCAAGCTACAGTCTTGAAAATTAGTTGTCGATTTAGATTAATTGTTATCTCTTGTATTCAGAAATGAGAAATGCAACAATACAGAGGGGAAAGAGCAAAAGACAGGACAGTTAATGATAGGTTTGATATATGATAGGTTTGATATTATATATATATATATATATATAAACACTCATCCTGACTGTTTTTTTTTTACTTTACTTTTTACTTCCGATTAATAATTTATGGACTTGTTCTGAAAGCGCACTCTGCAGTAGCCTGTAGCATACGTGATAGCTGATGGGATTTCATTTTGTTTGAGGCTATTTTTTTAATAATGACATCCTGCAATAAATCTATGCAAAAAGTGAAACCTTCTGGCTCTTGATGGATTTTTAGAATAGTCTGATAAGTAAGTTAAAGTTTAAGTTAGTTTCTTTTTAAAACATTCAAAACCAGATCACCCATTTAATGCTCTCAAGTTTTCCCATCTTTGTGGGGACATTTCACTTCTACTGAAGTATTAAAAATCTCACGTGTTGTGCAGCATGATTGATACGACACCGTGTAATATGGATAGTGTTTTTCTCTCAGCCAGGTGGCAGGGTAATTGCTCACACCATGGCAGAAGAAAGGAAAGGTTTAGAAGTGCTGTGAGGGGGTTACTCCTCTTTCTCTTGTCATTTGCACTGACAAGCATCTGCTTCACGACAGAGCCCATGTGTTTTACCTGTGGGAATTTAGCTCGCGCCATTTCAAGTAAACAACAGACAATGCATACAGATTCAGCAGGAATTTAATGGGATTTAGAGGAACGGTGTCATATGAAAGGTTATGACAGTAAACTCCATCGTTCACATTTCATTCACACAAACATTCAACCATCAAATAATTGATTATCTTCAAATTTCTACACATTTTCTATAATGAACCGATCTGTATTTAAAAATACACTTTCACACACACCTCCAGTGAATCAGCGCTAATACAGCATGTGCTAGAACTGAAATTGAAAAGCTCAGGGCCATAACCTGCTAAGTCACAAAAACATAAATAATACGATTAAGACATATTTATGACATGATTTGGGATTTTAGCTGCAAAGAAGCTGCAGTTGTCCACTTTGGCGTGACTTTCAGCATATGGCGAGAGACCTCTATTGTCAAAAAATAATACTACCTCATTTTTCATCATGTATAGACTTAGTAGGTTATGGCCCTGAGCCCTTCAATTGCTCATAGATCCTGTTTCATCTTTTTTTATTTTTGAATTAATTTAAATTTAGTGCAGAAGTGCAGAAGTGTGCTTGGGAACGTTGCACACCAGTTACATTAATAACAACCAAAATGTATTATTTATTAGTATTATTATCATAAAAGTAGACCCAAGCCTGTATTCTCTAATTTTCGTCTTACAGTACATTCTCTAGTATTTTGATGCAACCAACATTTAAATAATAATAATAATAATAATAATAATAATAATAATAAATAAAAATATGGTTTGAAGACCTTTCAAGGTCACTCAGCGTCAAAGGAAATTGTCTCATTCGAAAGTTTACATTTTACAAGAGTATTACAATAGTTTTTCTATTGCAGTTTTTTTTATCGTATAAGTATGTCAGCATATCAGCACTGAAATAATAAGCACTCCATCACCAAATATCTGTGACCTTGTTCTGACCTTCAGCTTTGACCCTGACATTCCAAAGTTAAATCATCTTTGGGACTGTGGTGGGCTAGTGTCTCCACCAAATTTGGAAAAAAAAAAATCTGTACATGGGTGTGGTCAGAATTTTGTTCACAGCAAACTGACAAACAAGATAACAAACAGAAAATTTACAGTATAGATTACAGTTTTTACAGTTTTGCCAAAACCATGTCTTGTGTTGAAGATAACAGTAAATGGTAGAGGACAGGCATGGTGTCTCTCTGATCATGTTTTAGCTCATTAATACCAGTGCTGTGTTCTGGTCTTATCCCTGCTACAATGTTCTTGTGTTATTGCTAAAATTACATTGAATCAGAATCAGAATCTGAATACTTTATTGATCGAGGAGGAAATTGCATTGAGTTGATTCTTGTTGGTTTTTAAAATGCACTATAGAGAAAGAGATCTTTATACAAAAGACTACTGTGTCAAATCACTGCATCACCTTTAAGTAATGACTATTTTGACACACTATGTGATGGGGTTTGTGAGGGGTTTTGCCAGTTGGTTGCTTTTAATTGCTTTTCCCATTTGTAAAACATAGTTCAACCTTTTATGGGTCACATGTTTTTGAAACAATCTAGCAAAAGTTTCAAACATTTATATAACAATTTCCGCATAGCAGAGATCCTACAGGGGCCAATCATTAACTTGATTTTGAATGATTTGTACATCTATCCATCCAGTGTCCGAATGCATCATGATGCTGATTGGCTGTAACACATCACGATGCTGATTGGCTGTAACACATCACGATGCTGATTAGCTGTTACACATCACAATGCTGATTGGCTGTAACACATCAGGATGCTGATTGGCTGTTACACATTGCATTGCTGATATGCTGTAACACATCACGATGCTGATTGGTTATAACACATCACGATGCTGATTGGCTGTTACACATCGCGTTGCTGATATGCTGTAACACATCACGATGCTGATTAGCTGTTACACATCATGTTGCTGACTGGCTGTTAAAAATCACGATGCTGATTGGCTGTTACACATCAGGATTCTGATTAGCTGTTACATGTCATGATGCTGATTGGCTGTTCCACATCACAATGCTGACTGACTGCAACCCATCACAATGCTGATTGGCTGTTCCACATCACAATGCTTACTGACTGCAACACATCACGATGCTGATTGGCTGTTACACATCGTGTTGCTGATATGCTGCAACACATCACGATGCTGATTGGCTGTTACACATCGTGTTGCTGATAGGCTGCAACACATCACGATGCTGATTGGCTGTTACACATCGTGTTGCTGATATGCTGTAACACGTCACGATGCTGATTGGCTGATTGCTCGTTGGCAGGAAGTATATTTTGGCATTGCTTCTACAGATTCTTTATACAACTTGACTTATCTCTTAAAAGATTGACAGAATAGTTAATTAATTAATTAACGGAAAACAAACACAGCCCACAAAAATCTTATGGGGATCTCTGTTTTTAAACAGTGCCTAAATCTCATTCACTCACTCACTCATTCACCAAACCACTTAATCCTACTAGAGTCACAAGGACACAGCCGACACTAAGCGAAAGCCGGGTACACCCTGAGCAGCATGAGACCATCATAGGACCAATGCACGCAACAATTCACACTCAAACCTTGGGGAAATTTGGAACAGCCAATTAGCCTAATGTGAATGTCTTTAAAGAGGAAACTGGAGTACCCAGAGGGAACCTATGCAAACATGGGAACCTGCAAACTCCACACAGAAACGTCCGAGCCAAGCCGAGCCCAGGACTCAAACCCAGCACCTTCTTGCTGTGAGGCTAATGTGCTAATCACTATGCTGCCATGCGTCCCATGCCTAAGTCTGCATATTATAGAGTTATATGATATGAAATTAATGTAAAGAAATGTACATTTTGATGTAAATAATGTCTTTATATGTAAATGCTAAATGTACTGTAGATGTTAAATGTTTTGCTAACACTTAAAAAAAAGGTACAAAGATGTAAGTTTATTCTACTGATGTCATAGTATGTCACAGTATTTGTTTAGCTAACATCATTATGCTAATAATGGTTGTATGTTATGACAAAAAAGATCAAAATATCATTATGGTTCACAGATCCCTTACACAGTAGTGTGCAGTGAAGATTACGCACCACCACTTTTGTCTTCACTCACTAAACCATTCCATATGGTTTGAAGTTCATTCATGCTATGCAAAAGTTAAAAAAAATGTATTTCCTTTTATCAGGAGCCGTGTATAATGTTCACCGCACACTATTGTATAAGTAGCGAAATGGTGTTGGAGTTGTTAGGGAGATACGCAAGTCAAATACAGATGAGTCGGTTTATGGGATATTGGGAAAATGTCATGTACAGCTCCGGTAACAGCATTCCCACTTAGAGCTGATAGGGCTGATGCATGCAAAATCACATGGCTTTGACTCTGCAGGAAGCAAATGGGTGAGAAGGTAGTGATCATCAGATCCTTCTACAGGAGCTCAGTAGGCAGAGCTGATGACTGGGCTTGTCAATATATCTCCATTATAATGCTATGTAGGTCAGGCGTGTGTGTGTGTGTGTGTGTGTGTGTGTGTGTGTGTGTGTGTGTGTGTGTGTGTGTGTGTGTGTGTGTGTGT
>JAQMYF010000007.1:3261851-3273004 GCA_030014195.1 Neosilurus mollespiculum
TCTCTCTCTCTCTCTCTCGCTCTCTCTCTCTCTCTTTCTCTCTCTCTCTCTCTCTATTCTTGTGGCTTTCTTTCTAAGACTCAGACAGGAAGCAGAGCCGAATCATACATTTAAAAAAGGCTTGTCTGACTCACCAATGCTACACACTGTGTTCACAAAAAAAATAAAAATAAATAAAAAACCAGAGGCCAACCAGGTCAATCACTTACACTGGGCTCCCTCACCATGTTCTTTTCTTTCCCAGACACACACACACACACACACACACACACACACACACACTTAATAAAGACGAATGACCCAATGACCAACCGAATAAGATCTATTTGCTCACTGACATCATTATCACAGTTATGTGTGTGAGAGAATGCAGTGTTCGTTAATTCCTTTTGGACACTTTTCTATAAAATACGGATCCTAATATTAAATTGTAATCAATGGTGAAAACATTAAATACAATGTGTTGAATCAAGCTGAAAGCAGGGGTGCTCTGAGGCGGGATTAGAACTGATTATCCTCACCTATTTCACCAGGTGGACAAAATTCCTGACCATAACAAATGCTTTCATTAGATTAGGATACTGTCACTTAGACTAAATCTGACTAAATCTAGTTAATGGGAGGCATTTTGTTTATTTTGCATTTATATATTTTCTTAATGTGCACAATGTCTCTTGTTGTCCAGGAAACCTTACATTTTACTTCATGGCAAAAAAAAAAAAGCCCAGTCCATTGCTCTGAATGCAGAATGCATGTGAGAAAGTGTAAATTATGTTAAAAGTGATGTGAAGGAAGTGCAATTGCTGTGCTTCCCACACCTGGTCCATGCTTTTGTCTAAAAATGTTCTGCATTAGGGGCCAGAAGCAACATGTGATTCAGTTCAGTTTGTTAAGTAATCAAAGTAATTAAATGTTATTTTTCTCTTGTTTGCTTGAGGATTGCAGCACCACATAAATATGTCTCTGATTCTCATATAATGATATAACAAGCAATTAATAACTGAGGCAAAGTATGATATAGAGAATTATTTGATTGAGGTGGATAACACGTTCTCTGACCGAATAATTCTCCATGTCATGCAAAAGAAAAATTATCTTATTGTTTTATTATTTATTTAAAATATTTTAAAGTACACAATCATGTTACGTGTGTATTTTGTGCATTCCAATTATATATGCAACTTAATCGATGACACTAAATCAATAATTCGGTTATCCAATGGCAGTGATGCAATATCAAGAATTATTTGATGTCTTTTCACCAATCGGAAACGAAAAAATCTCTTGAATGAATAATAACAAAAATAGTTTTCACTTCAACACAGGGTGTAGTTCAGAGTGGAGATTGTATGTTCTCCTCATGCTTGCATGGGTTTCCTTTGAGTTCTCAGGTTTCCTCCCACAGTCCAAAGACATGCAGATTAAGCTAATTGGCTCATCCAAATCGCCCTTAGGTGTGTTGCCCTGCGAAGGACTGACGAGCTGTTCAGGGTGTACCCCGCCTTCCCTCAGAGTTGACTGCCTCAAGTAGGATGAAGCAGTTTGAATGAATCAATGAATGAGTGAATGAATGTAGCTCAAAACTTGAATGAACCTGTAAACAGCTGGGGGCTGCTTCAATCCTGAGGTTATTTATATGGTGTTTCATATCTTCTCCGTCTGTCTTACTCCAGATCCTCCAGATTCCTCCCATTTCCCAAAAAACATGCCAGTCAGTTGATTGGAAAAAATCATTCCCAGTGTTCCTGGATTAAGCTTCAGATCCACCGCAAGCCTGACAAGAACAAGTGAATAAGGGGGGAAATATGCCAGTTAATGGCAATCTGTGAAAAATAAGTCATGATGGAGAGAAGGCTAGAAGACTATGACTGTATTATTAGGACCCGTGTTTTATATTTCCATCCGCAGGTTTTATTTTATGACTGTCAAGTCTACTCTGAGGCGCTGCACATCATAACTACGATGTAGTGCAGGTGACTGTCCTCCTGTAGAATGAATAGAGAGAAAAGTACAGCCTCGAGTGTGACAAATTGAGTAAATACTCGTTATTGTATGATAAATAATAACCAGTGCGAACATTTCTCTCTCAGTCCCAGGCTTGTTTTCTTCATCGTTTCATCTCTCTCACTTTCACCAACTCACTCTCTCCTAAGGATTTTCATCATCATTAATACCTGTCCCCAGAATCCCAGCAGCCCCTGCTTTTAATCACCTAAACACATGTGTGTGTGTGTGTGTGTGTGTGTGTGTGTGTGTGTGTGTGTGTGTGTGTGTGTGTGTGTGTGTGTGTGTGTGTTTGGGGGGGGTGTAGCTCTGCATGATATGTGCAGATAGCAAATTGTTTACTTAAGCTGTTGGCAATTTTGCAGAATGTTCCAGTCCTTACACCACACATATTTCTGTATGATACACTAAAATACACTAAAGGCACTGATATGGCGTGCAATCACGCACTCATTTGCCATGTCTCTTAATCCTAATAAGCTCATGGGAATGCTGGAGCTTATCTCAGCCAACACTGGGCCAAGGTGGAGTACACCCTGAACAACTCACAAGACCATCGCAAGGCCAACACACACACACACACACACACACACAAAACCATTTACACTCACACCTAGGGGCAATTGGAAACAGCCAGTTAGCCTAACATGCATGTCTGTTGACTGAGGGAGAAAACCGGAGTACCCAGAGGAAACCCAGGCAAGCAGGGGAAGAACATGCAAACTCCACACGGGAACGCCCGAGCCTGGAAATCGGACCCAGGTCCCAGAACCCAGGTCCCTGACCAAAGTGGTAAATGTAAAGTGGTAATGGAAAATGAATCAATGAACGTACAATTTGGACCATAAGTATTCGGACAGGGCTACAAGTTTTGTAAATTTGTCTCTGTACATTACCACCATGGATTTGAAATGAAGCAGTCAAGATGTGATGTTTAGATTTTCAGCTGTATTTTAAAGTTTATCGTTCATTTTCTGAACCGCTTCATCCTAATTAGGGCTCTGGGTAGGCTGGCAAGGGCAGCGTACACCCTGGACAGCTCGACATGGCTGGCCTTTGATAACCCAGTTAGCTGCACTGGGGGGGACAGCAGTGATAACCTGTTGACAGTGGTGTTTAAACCCCCGACCTTGGGATCAGTAATACAGCACCCTACCACAGGGCCACCATTGCACCAGTAGTTTAAAGTGATTAATAAAAGTATTGCAATGACAGTTTAGTTAATTACAGCCATGTTTACACATAGTTGCTCTATTTTCACAGGCACATAAGTAATTGGACAAATTAGCATAACAAACAAGTGTGCACCAAAGTCCAGGTGGATGTCATTGAATATTCATCAGTGTTGTAGTTCATGTGACATGAGCACCTAAGCAAAAAAGCACACTAAAATGAGATTTTATGGTTTATTTTTATTTGTTTGTTTTCATTTAGGGTGGATGTAGGCAAGCTCCCAGTGCAGTGTAATGTGTAACGGTGCTTTTAAACCATTTACAGAGCTTTGTTAGCACTATGCTGAAATGTAATGGAAAGAAAACTAAAATAAGATGTTTATAATTTAAATTTATCGTAGTGTGCAGTGAAGATTATACGCCAGCACTTTTGTCTAAAATGGCTCCTAATAAAAAGAAGTAAAAAATGACTTCTCTGTAATTTTTTGGTGAAAATGTTTTGAACGATGCTATTGTAGGCAACAAGAACCAAAAAAATTATTCCGACAAGTATATTGAGGTAAACATATGGCTAATAAACAAAAACACTGAAAATACAATTTTTTCTGAAAAATTGAGAGTTTTTTTTTTTTACTTTTGCACAGCATGAATGAACTTCAAATCATGAAATGGTTTAGCGAGTGAAGAAATGTAAAAATATGTGAACTCTGTGCCTGAAAGGTTAAATGCTGTACTTTTTTTCTCAAAAAAGAGGCTGTTATTTTTGTTATCACTATATATTGTTGTTTGTTTACTTATTCTTATCAATATGATCCAATATTACATGAAATAAATACTTGAATAGTACTTGGTTTCTGATTTATCTTCATTTTGTTAAGTGTATAACCATCACTGCATCACTGTATTTTTTTATTTCTTCACTCACTAAACGATTCCATATGGATTGAAGTTCATTCATGTTTTGCAAAAGTCAAAAAAATAAAATTTGCGACACCTTTAATTTTTTTGAAAAATTGGTATTTTCAGTGTTTTTGTTTATTATCCATACTTTTACCTCAATATACTTTTCGGAATGATTTTTTTTGGTTCTTATTGTCTACAATAGCATTGTTCAATACATTTTCACCAAATGATTATAGAGAATAATAATTATTTACTTCTTTTTATTAGGAGCCCTTTTAGACAAAAGTGCTGGTGTATAATCTTCACTGCACTCTACTGTTCATTTAATAACCATGATAGAGATTGTTCAGGTGAGCTGTACACTCACCCAAAGCTTCTATATGGACACATGAGAACTGGTTCAATAAAGGTATATTTGCACACTAATAAAAATTTTAGTATAAACTTCAGGAAAATACTGTGTTGCTTTTGCCATAGGTTTTGGATCATTATCCAATTGTACTGTGAAGTGTCATCCTATCAGTGGCATTTGACTGAATCTGAACAGAAAGTATATCTCTGTACACTGCAGAATTCATCCTGCTGTTTTTTTTTCAGCGGTCACATCATTAATACATAAACCCCAGTGACTCAGTTCTACTGGCAGTAATACATGACCATATCCACCATGTTTGACAGATGATGTGGTATGATTTTTTAGCATGAGCCCTTCCTTTCCTTCTTCTTCGCTGTCTCTACCCATCATTCTGGTAAAAATTCATCTTGGTTTCCTCAGCCCAAAGAATTGTGATCAACATGGCCTTTCTGTTCTTAAGTGTTCCCAGTGCTTTGCATTTTGAAGTAAAAATCTCCTCAGTCGGGACAGTTTAGTTGTCTTCCAGGTCTTTTGGCGATGTTGTGCTCACCAATGTATTTCTTCTTTTTAAAAACATATCAAATTGTTCAGGCCACTCCTATAGTTTCTGCTATCTTTCTGATAGGTGTATTTTCAGGCTGATGATGGTCTCCTTTACTTGCTCTGTTTTTGGAACATGTGTCAAGATTTCCCACAAACAAATGCAAATTCGACACTTGCAAATGACATTTTATCTGCTTAATTATTCATGAAGTCATGCTGAAAAATGGTGGAAGATGTGTAAAAATAATTGCAATTCCAGCAAGGTTATTGCAATACATGTGTTAAATGTCAGAAATTACAGCACAAAGTCTACTTTTCAATCACGTCTTTACTGTCAAATTTCAAATCCATTGTGGTGGTGTACAGAGACAGAATTACAAAAGATTCATTCATTTTCTAAGACTTTTGATCCTAAATTTCAGCCAACTCTTGGCGAGGGTGCGGTACACCCTGCACAGCTCGCCAGGCCATTGCAGGACCAGCACACATACAACCATTCACACTCACACCAAGGGGTGATTTGGAACAGCCAATTAGTCTTATGTGCATGTTTTTGGATTGTGGGAGGAAACCGGAGTACCCTGAGGAAACCAACACGAGCACGACAAGAGCTTGCAAACTCCACACAAAAACGCTCCGAGCTGGGAATCAAACCCAGGCCTTCTTGCTGTGAGGTGAACATGCCAACCACTACACAACTGTGCCGCCCAAATGACAAAACATTGTGGCCAAAAACTGTCCAAATCAAATGGAGCTGTCTGTATGGATCTGAATTTACCTTTTGGTTTTCTAAAGGAATATCAGAAGCATTGCTGGGAAACATCAAGCGGTGGGAATGAAACCAGTTTGTGGAAACTGATGGAAATTACCTGCAGTGATAAGAAAGATGGATGCATGTTATACCCAAACAAACTGAAGCCAGAACTTTTCCACCACGGTCAGTGATGTACTACCATCAAACCTAATTTTCTTGGCATGGTTGTATTTTCATTCTTGTTTGTTTCCCCCAGTTTTTTATTTTAGTCTCTTAAGCTTTATGCTTCTTTGCCTTTACCAGTTTTATCTGCCTTACTGGTGAAATTGGGTCTCCAGTTGCCAGCTCATCTTTTAAAGAGAAAAGGATATTCTGTGTGTAGGTGCAGAATAAAAGCAGAGCAGGAGGAAGAGAGATGAAAACCGCAGTCCTCCCTCTGTTCGACAGATGTATTCTTAGCTTCGTTGCAATGATACAAGAATGTCTGCTCAGTGATAAGAGCTAACGTGCAGCACACTAGTAAAGGCTGACCAGAGATGGTGATGCTGACATGATCCTGAAGTTCACTTCCAGAGTTTGATGCTATCTTAAACTATATTATCTTCACTCACATACTCACTCATTGGCCATACTGCTTAATCCCACTAGGGTCGTGGGGAGACTGGAGCCCATCTTAGTTGATGCGGTGCGAAGGCAAGGTACACCCTGAACAGTTCGCCAGGCCATCGCCGGGCAACACACAAAACCATTAACGCTCACACTCACACCTAGGAGCAACCTGAAACAGCCATTTAGCTTAATGTGCATGTCTTTGGATTGCGGAAGGAAACTGGTGTACCCAGAGGAAACCCACACAAGCACAAGCACAAACACAAGTGCAAAAACTTGCAAACTCCACACAGAAATGCCTGAGCCCAGGACCTTCTTGCTGTGATGCGGACATGCTAACCACTATGCCACCCAGGGCAAAACTCCTGTAATGATAAATCTCGACAAGCGTATTATCTGAAAATGAGTGTGGTTCCATGACGTAGAGAAATAACAATATCAGCATTGGCCTTGCAAGTTTCAGGATGATTTTAACCAATAGATGGTGTTCTTTGTTCATTTCTTCAGTCATTTGCCAAACTGCTTAATTCTACTAGGGTCGCGGGGAGGCTGGAGCCTATCTCAGTCGACTTCGGGTGAAGTCCAGGTACACTCTAAACAGCTCACCAATCCAGGGCAAACACACACACAACCATTCATAATCCCACTCACACCTGGGGGGGCAATTTGGACTGGGGAAGGAAACCAGAACACCAGGAGGAAACTCATACAAGCACGAGAAGAGCATGCAAACTCCAAATTTAAACACCCTTGCAGAGCGCGTGACTCAAACCCGGAGCCTATTGCGTTTTTTGCAACCCTCGTTTTTATTTTGAGAAAGATTTTGTGAATATTAACATCACTGAAGAGTTTCATCACTTTACAGACATGTCATTTAGTTTACAGCTCAAGCAACACATCGAAGTGAACACAACCTCATTAATGAACATAAAAGAGCATTCTCTGTAGAAACAGAATATACATAATCCACTTTAAATTAATCTGTAAGCCTCTGGATTTCACGAACAACTGCTGTGCGATAATAAATTAGTGTCCCGGGATGTTGCCACACACACTACACATCATCAGCAGTGATGTTTTAATAGAAGCTCTTTGAAAGTGTCAGGATTTAATTAACACAGTCCGTGTTAACTAAATTTAACTCAGTATGAGTTAATTGAACAGAAGAGATATTTATTTTGTTGGTGTCTCAAAATCCCTGAGCAACTCTCAGTGTCATATTCACTGGAACCTACCTGGCAAATGGCCACTGGGAAAATGTACGTGTATACACACACACAAACAAACACACACACATGCACACAGACGCACACACTTAGGGCAAGCCTCCAGCTTCGCACTGTTGCCCATTCCTCTGAAAGCAAATGTTTGTTGGCATAGAAGGTTGTGGTGTTCGTGACCTACACTGTCCTCTGCCACTACTAATTGGTTCAAAGCGCACACACACACACACACACACGCACACACACACACACACACACACACACACACACACACACACACACACTGGCCATACTATCCTTATGAGGCACTTTTATTGACATAATTAACAATATTACTTTTCAAATCTAAGCCTACACATAAACCTAACCCTGACCTTAACCTCCAGAACAGAAACGAGAGCTTTGAGCACTTTTAAATTTTAATTCTCACAGGAACCAGCCAAGTGTCACCACAAGGTCAATCATGTAACACACCCTCTCAGAATGTATCACTGGTGGCTGACACCATTCATTAACAAATGTGAATTATCTAAATAAATAAATAAACACAGCATCGGTGCACAAAGACATCACTGAGTTATTACAGAGAGAACATTAGCAAAGTGCCGTACTTTGGGAAATATGGGAAATGTTTCGCCCTGATACATCATGGCTCATACAAAGGGAAATTGTTTCTGTTTTGTTTCCTATAGATGGATCTACCAGTTTGGCCTGGTGTTTTGAGAGCCGGAAACTGGTCAGACAAAAGCTTCGTTCACACAGGAAGTGACAAGTGACATGCTCGCAACTGAGCGACACGCGACATCTCCTGGCGAGAGAGGCGAATCGCTTCCCCTCTCAGTTCTTGTTGCCTAGGTAACCCCCTCATCTGTTTCCCGCTTCATAATCTTTCCGAGTGAAACTGTGAGCAGTATTTTAACTCATATTATCATCAAATATAGATTTTTATTATTATCATTATTATTCCTGGGGGAAGTGGTGGCCTGGTGGTAGGGTGCTGGATTACTGATCCCAAGGTCGGGGGTATCAAGCCCCACTATCAGCAGGTTGTCACTGCTGTCCTCCCAGTGCAGCTAATTGGGTTATCAAAGGCCAGCCATGTCTCTTACTGTCTGTGGTGAGAGGCATGTAAAAGAACCATTGCCGATTTTCATCAAGAGTAGGCTGCATAGGCTGCCGTCAGCGTGTTTCTGCTCTGCGATGGCCTGGCGAGCTGCACCAGGGTGTACTCTGCCCTTGCTCAGAGTCGGCTGTGATGGGCGCCAGCCTCCCCGCGGCCCTAATTAGGATTAAGCGGTTCAGAAAATGAATGAAGGGATTATTATTCTCACACAACGAGTATAAAACAGAGACTCAGTGACACTATGAACTGGGAACAGTTCGATCTCCTCACCATCTCTGCACTCTAGTTGAGAAAGAGCACCAATGAAACCATCTGCAGGGTTCACCCAATGATACAAGCCCTGTATCATCATGGGGAGAATCATAGGCTTGTTCAGGAGCTCTGTTTAGACGGAGTACACTTTCAGCAGTACTTTATAATGACTTTATGTTTATCTACATTTTTTTCTTTGTTAAAATTTTTCTGTTAACATGATTCAGATTTATGGTTTCCACACGAAAACATTATGACACACTCAGTGTCTGGAAACACCTGTCATTCAACACTGTCTTTAAGCTCTCTGGTAATCACTTGACTCTTGCTGCATGAAAGATCAGCTCAGTTGAACTCTGCACCCACCCACTTTTTGGCACATGAGAAAATTTTTCTTGTCACACATATCGCACGAGATCTTTGACTTTGCATGGTGGCTTGCCGCTTGTTGCTTCCTGTGTGAACGAGGCTTAAGCTGGATTTCGTAGCCGGGCAATAAACTTAATATCAGCAATCCCATAGCTAGAGAAAAGAAGTTTACCAAGATAAAGAAGAGAAGGTTGCAGTCAGTCATGGCTGAGTAAAAGAGTACACCATGTCATGCCTACTCAAAAAAGAGAACAAGTAGAGAAAAAAATAAGGGTTTATTATTGCACTGAGATCCTAAAAGGGGTAAAAAATATACATATATAAACATACATGGGTGGGGACACCGTGTTGATAACTGTGTTGACCCTTTTACAAACAACCTGTGAGTTATTTATTTATTTATGATAATGATAATTGGTGGCTCGGAGGTTAAGGCTCCAAGTTACTGATAAGGTTGGAAGTTCAGGCCCCAGTACCACCAGTCTACCATGGTTCGGCCCTTGAGCAAGGCCCTTAACCCTTAACTGTTCAGTTGTATGAATGGTATAAAATGTAAATCACTCTGGATGAGGGCATCTATCAAATGTCATAAATGTAAATGTTCTCCCCTAGCTTGCATGGACTTACTTTGGGTACTCTGGTTCCCCCCTGTAACAGTCAGAGAACAGTTGTAACTGGTTTACACCACAAGGTGGCGCTTCTTTCTCTTGCACTGTGTTGCACTGTAGTAGTGTGCCTCTCTTAATATGTTACACATCCGGTCTCCGTTCCTTTTTTACGTTTTCCTCATAATGAGTCCGTGCAGGAGGTAATGTGCCTGGTTTTTATGTCTGTGCTCATGAACAGTGTCTGTAGTGCCATAAGACACAGCTGTGTGATTGTCAGCCTATTTCTATTAAACAAAGGACAGTGTATAAATCAGTGTATAAATCTCTCCATTTTGTCCGTCGCCTATTTCTGATGCTCCGGAGCTCTGCTAACGGATGCTACGGCTAGGCCTCATCAGCTGCACCCTCGCTACACTCCACAATAGGCTAATTGTCTGTTCCAAATAGGTTTGAATATGACTGTGTGTATGTTGGTTCTGTGATACTCGGTTCACATGCATCTACCGTCTGCCCCACCCTAACACTGCTGTAAAAATGTTGTTTGACACATGTGGGTATTTAAATTAGTCCATTGCTATTAACTTAGAGCAATCATAGGTAAGAAACCCGTACAATTCTGAGCACATCAAATGACCTAAAAGTGTATGAAATTCATATGACTTCTGTAATACAGCTGCTGGATGTTGTAAGGCATCACACAACATTCATTCACTCATTTGCTGAACTACTGAATCGCAAGGCAACACACAAATTCACACTCGCACCTTAGTGGCAATTTGGAACAGCTAAGTCACCTTAAGTCCATGTCTTTGGACGGAGTATCCAGAGGAAACCCACAACTGAGAACTCGAGCCCAGGACCATCTTTCTGTGGGGTGGACGTGAACCACTGCACCACCGTGCCATTCTGCATTGCACAAATGGACCTGAAGTCTAGAATCACCCACAAGATGGAAAAAATTGAACAAAACTGCATGGCAAGGGTGGCGCAGTGGTTAGTGTAGTGGTTAGCACATCTGCCCCACAGCAAGAAGGTCCTGGGTTCGAGTCCTGGTGTTGGATGTCCTCCTCATACTTACATGGGTTTCTTCTGGGTACTCCAGTCTCCTCCCACAGTCCAAAGAAATGCACATTAGGCTAATTGGCTGTTTTAAATTACCTCTGTGTGTGTGTGTGTTTTGTCTTGAGATTGTCTGGCAAGCTCTTAGGGATGTATCCCACCTTCGCCCAGTGTTGACT
>JAQMYF010000007.1:3274993-3293215 GCA_030014195.1 Neosilurus mollespiculum
TGTAAAGCTGCTTTGTGACAATGTCAATTGTAAAAAGCGCTATACAAATAAAACTGACTTGACTTGACTTGACTTCAAGCTACCAGGATAAGCTCTGGCCTGATGAGCCAGTGGTTTGGGTGTAAAAAGCCCAGCAGACTCTTCCTTTTACCTACCATCTTCCAGAAGACATTTATTAAACCTCTATCTGCAGCACATTCCCTCCAAGCCCAGCTCTGGAATTTGCAGGTCCTCTCGTGCCTGAGTGTGTTTCCTCTGGGTACTCTGGTTTTCCCCCACAGTCCAAAGACATGCACATTAAGCTAATTGGCTGTTCCAAATTGCCCTTAGGTGTCAGTGGTTGTGAGTGTTGCCCTGTGATGGTCTGGGGAGCTGTTCAGGGTAAACCCAGCCTCCGCAGTGTCGGCTGAGATGGACTCCAGCCTCCTCGCAACCCTTATAGTAGGATTAAGCAGTTTGGCAAATGAGTGAGTAAGAAAGATACATTAATGTTATAATTTTCTGTTTAATGGTGTATTCAACTTAATATCCTGTTTTGTGTGTTGTATAAAGAAATGTTTAGTATCTTTTATATGCATAATGAATTTATCATGATTTGTTACAATATTGTCTTTAAAATCTTTTACTGTTTTATTAATATTGTGATACTCTTTTTTTTTTTTAGCTTTTTCAGGGTTCATTCATTCGCCGAACCACTTAAAATGTCTAGGAAAGGCTGGAGCCTATCGCACCCAACCCTGAATAAAGCAGGGTACACCCTTCACAGCTCGCCAGTCCATCGCAGGGCCAGTACACACACAACCATTCACACTTTCACCAGGGGGCAATTTGGAACAGCCAATTCACCCAGTGTACGTGTTTTTGGACTGCGGGTGGAAAACAGAGTACCTGGAGGAAACCGCTCATGCAGGCATGTGGAGATCATGCAATCCCCACACAGAAATGTCCTCGCTGAGCCTGGGACTCAAACTCAGGACCCTCTTGCTGTGAGGCAGACATGCTAATCACTACACTACCGTCCCGCCCCTTTAAGGTAACAAATCTCACGTTTTAAATTGTGTTGCTAATTACATCCCTGGTCTTGTTTTACTGTGTACTGAGGACCCCGATTGATGTACCCCAAGGATGAAGGTGTGACCATACCATAGAAAGTAACTGCTGGCTAGTAATCGCTAATTTGCTGTTTTGGGCTCTTCCAGCGTGTTTCCATGTCAAACTGGCAATAAATATCATTCACATACGTTCCTGGGTGATCCAGCAGGATTAATTAACTAATTATTTGGCTTCTATCACTTATTTCTCAATAATGTCATGAGTGAGGAGATGGATCCGAGTGCAGAATCAGGTTTTAATAAGGATTACATGAAACAAGAGTTGGCGCATGAATTGAAATGTGATATAAGGTTTAGCAGGTGAACAGGACTAAGAGTTAGTGTGCAGTCAAGGTGCAGCTGTCTAAGTACACAGACATAGGTTATGTAAAACCTCACAGCATGAAGCACAGGGTCAGCAGATAAGCTATTCCCCCACCCCTCAGTACCCCACACACTGCGTACATCCCAAAACCCTGAAAAT
The DNA here is from genome assembly GCA_030014195.1 of Neosilurus mollespiculum. NCBI lineage: Eukaryota > Metazoa > Chordata > Actinopteri > Siluriformes > Plotosidae > Neosilurus > Neosilurus mollespiculum. The sequence continues at coordinate 3,276,569 of JAQMYF010000007.1, forward strand.
GCATCTACGTTTCCTGGAGAGACACGAGGAAACGAATGTGAGCAGCATGGAATCGAGGGAATAGAGCTTCACACCGGGCGACATCTGCTTCTGATTATGGAGGCAGAGCCGACCTGCTGTGTAAAAGCGGCATGTCATGTCATGTAAGGGGCGGGTTATTTATACGCTGGTGTGCAGCTCTTCAGGAAAGGCTGCTCTCCTATATCCTCGCCCATTGCTCCACGATTCTCACTGCACAAATAAGAGAATTGGAACGGCCGGCAAAGATGGCAGACCAGGAGAACTTCCGAGTTCAATCGAGGAGTGAGGAAATGATGAATAAATGTTTTGAGATGTACCTACTGTAACTATGGACATGTGACAGGGTGCAGTGACTGATGGGAAGTGTAGACGCATTATATTCCCTAACAGTAATGTCTGTAAAAGTCTTTAAGCCACGAAACAAAGCGGAGGGATGCAACAGGAATGAGAAAATTCAGTCTCTTTATACATGAACAGACTAAACCACTTTCCTTTCACCTATTTTGAGACATGCCAAGTGCTGTTATACTTGGCATCCCAGACACAGACTACTGAGGATTACTGATGGCCCCAATAAGAAAATAAGACTGGGACCAGGAACTTTTAGAGGCATTTGTAATGCACTTTTTTTCCTGGAAAAAAATTAGAAAGTTAAATCTGCTAGTTTTTAACTTCTGGGTTTTCTATGCTAATATTCTCGATGGAACCATTCCTGGTTAAGCACCGTTTCATTCCATACTCACTGTATGGTAATGGTAAGTGTCGGTTGTTTTTTTTTTGTTTTTTGTTTTTTCAGTGTAAGTGTCCACATAGATCTCATTTGTGTGCAGATGGATGGGGGGAAATGTTTAGTTTGGCTGGAGGGACTGTGGTAGGATAGCAAATAACTATAGCAACAGCAAGCACATTGAGACCCTCTTTTTTCTCTCAGTCTACCTCATTTATATTCTTTTATATAAGCAACTAGTTACCTCCGACAGGGAGGGTATGTTTTTGGTTGGTGTGTTTGTTAGCAGGATTACAGGAAGACGACACTAGATTTTGGAGATGATCCGGATCAAATTCTGGATCTCTTATTTTTTTTAAAAGATTCTTTAACATTCTGAAAGAAGACAAATTTTGACATTTTGGTTCATATGGGGGGGCGGCATGGTGGCGTAATGTCCGTCTCACAACGTCTGCAATCACTTCGTGCTTGCGAGGGTTTCCCAGACAAATGGTTGGTATTTTTACCTGGTTTCACACGAATGAGGATGGGTTTCCCTTTAAAGACTGGTTCCTCATAAGGGAGTTTTCCTTGACGCTGTTGCCACAGGTTTGTTCATTAGGGATGTGTAGGGTTTATAGGGAAATGTTCAAACTCTTTACCATAATATGTTACTACTATTTGTAAGTGTAAAAAGAACTATAAGTTTAGACCGAATTGAATTGAATTGGGTTCCCTCCAAGTACTTTGGTTTCCTCTCACAGTACAAAAACATGCACATCAGGTTAATTGGCTGTTCCAAATTGCCCCTAGTTGTGAACGTGTTTGTATGAGTCTTGGTCCTACAATGGACTGCTGACCTGTTCAGGGTGTACACCACCTAAGGACTAAGTGGTCTGGCAAATGAATAAATAAATGAATTAATGAAAAAGTTTCATATGGGGGATTGCTAGACTTGGCAGAGGTTTGCACTCTCTGAGCGGTCTTGTTATTCCTCTTTGATCCCCGTCATATTTAAAGAACATTCAAATGATTTCCCATGTGTAGGAATTCTATAAGAATTCTATAGAAACTGTAGACATTGCACTACAAGGCCCTTTTTTTTTTACCTGTTTTAACATACTGTGCACTGTTCACTTAAACTACTGTAGAATTTTTTAGGGATAAAACGCACAATGTGCAAACCCTTTAAACCAAAAATGGATGTGGTTCTGAAGATGTGGGCCATGACCGCACGAATGTGAGACACATTTCATTACTGCTCTGAAATTCGCCTCACTATCTTCCTTAGACAAAAAGCAAACAAGCCTTTATTTATTGATTTATTTATTTATTTTTTTACTGATAATGGTTCAACTGCTAAAAAACATGACATTTAAAGCAAATGCTTTACGGGAAAGGGTTAGAAAAAGTTAAGCAGCGCTGATATAAAAGGATGTCAATACATGCGAAATAAATAAATAAATTAGAAGAAAGATTATTGTTCCAATTTCACGCAACACCCCGGAACTGCTTGATCTTTAAAAATAAACTTTCGTTTACTTTTTACAGTGTGTTAAAGAAAAGAAGAGATCACTCTGTCTTCATGAGAAACCATTTCAGCTAACAAGTTCATGGGATATTATCAAGTTAAAAAAAAACACAAAAAAAACACTCAAACAGGAACCCACTTCTGGGTTCTCAGGCTGTTAAAAGTTGATGAGTCTCATGTTTTCTTTTTCAGTACAGACATATTAATCACAATGACTTCCCAAATCATTTATCATCAGGATTAAGCCTCAGAATGACTCCAGCTTTGCTCTTGGTTTCAGCGGAAGCTTGTTCTGCAGAACTGAGGAACCAACCAACTTGGGTTACCGACACACTGTCAAGCCTGCCTTCATACTCTCACCAGAGCACAGAAATTCTGTCTGACCACAGATCTCTTCCAAACACCTCAACCTGTCTCCACCATGCTCACAGATGTCTCGAAGTGATGTATTCAGAGCACACACTTTTCCTTAGGCTCTGTTGTGAATGTCTACTATCTCTCTCTCTCTCTCTCTCTCTCTCTCTCTCTCTCTCTCTCTCTCTCTGCCCCAACGCCCCTCCCTTCTACTCTTATGCATGGTACTTACTTTCAAATGGAGGTATAGTTCACCAGTTCTTCAATAGAAGCAGTTTATCCCTTTTCTTTTCATTCACTCTGTGATGAATATTTGGTTATTTGTTGGTCTTCCTCTCTTATACATTCACTCTCTTCCTCTTGCAAAGTCTGTCTCTAGAAACCACAGGGTTGTCCTTATGGTAGTTGTGTGTGTGTGTGTGTGTGTGTGTGTCTAAAAGAGAGAGAGAGAGTAGTGGGGGCTGTTTTTGGGTGGTGCCTTGGGGGAGATGCTGAAAGAGCAGCTCTGATGTGCAAACCCTCATTACCACAAGGTCACCCTAGAGATGACATAGAAAAAAAAAAGGGGGGGGGGGGGGAGGCAGACAAATTTGACACGGACAAACACAAAAAGGACATGGTGAGCGCTTTGTGTGTGAACTCAATATTGGTATTTCTTTCCAGACAGCACTATCTACTACCTACTATAAAAATGTCACGACAGAGGAGACAGCAATGGAACACATTTATTGCTATAATTTAATATACAATTTATTATTATGTTATAAACACATGCTGCGTGTGATCATGCTTTCAATGGTAGGCTCGTTGATTTGTATGTGAGTTTATAATTTAGTTGTATCGGCTGTATTATGTTCAGTGCTCTATGGACTACCAGACTCCGTCTCTCCTCTGTGTCTATGTCATTTGTATCTTTGTCACGATGTTCCTCCAATGTGTCACATGACCTATACACTCTAGTATCTATCTCTGTGACATCATCATGATAATAAACATTTTTCTATAAACCCTATTCATCCCTAATGAACAAGCCTGTGTGGATGATGGCAAGGAAAAACTCCCCCAGCGACACGAGGAAGAAACCTTGAGAGGAACCAGACTCAAAGGGAAACCCATCCTTGTTTGGGTGAAACCAGATGAAAATACAAACCATCAGCCAGCATTGGGCTGCATTGGTAACAACATGTCGATTTCGTAACACTGGAGCCAGCATTGGGCCGTATTGGTAACAACATGTCGATTCGTTTCCGATGAGGGTTGGAGTCTGCCAAGGCTGTCCTTTCTATTTTATGGACAGAATTTCTAGGCGCAGCTGAGGCATTGCGGGGCTCTGGTTTGATTACCATAAGATCTCGTCTCTGCTTTTTGCGGATGATGCTGTCTTTTTGGCTTACATTTACATTTATGCATTTGGCAGACACTCTTGTCCAGAGTGACTTACAATTTCATTTTTATACAACTGAGCAACTGAGGGTTAAGGGCCTTGCTCAAGGGCCCAACAGTGGTGATCGTGGGGATTGAACCGCCGACCTTCAAATCAGTAACCCATCACCTTAACCACTAAGCCACCATGGCTTCATCAAGCCGAGACCTTCAGCTCTCATTGGAGTGATTTGCAGTGCAGATTTGCAGTGCACCTCCATGAGGCCATGTTTCTCAGCTGGAAAAGGGTGGAACGCACCCCCTGGAAGAGGAACGAGGTCCTGCTCCATGTGGAGGAGTTTAAGTAAAATACAAACCATGTAGCATAAATTTCACTATAGTTTAACATGAGGTCTAGTTGGATATCTTATAACTGTAATGGTAATTGTAGTATCATTTCAGTAAAGGAGTTTATATCACCAGCAGTGAAAAGTCATCTTCACAGTTTCTGAGTGTATACTTAGGTCCATATGGATCATCAGCAGCAGCAGGAGTGAGGGGCTTCAAACATGAGAACTCCAACCAGTAATAACACATCAGGACAGATCACAGGATTCAGAAAGCAGAAGGATCGGAATCACTGGTATCACAGAAGTAGAATGTGTACCTCAGCAAAAACAGGGAAAGAGAGTAGGGGAGAGAGAGAGAGAGAGAGAGAGAGAGAGAGATTGTTAGGTATGCTCATAACAATGTCATGAATAAAGAAGAGAGTAGGAACTCAGGCATGCCTGACTATGACAGCATAACTAAAAAAAGAGAACCTGAAGAAAGACGAACATGTGGGAATATTGTGCAAATAGTTTTACGCAAAACTAAGTCCTACATTACGATTTACAGCAAACTACAACTTTCTTGACTTTGGTGAATAATTATCGTATCAGTATTGTATTGTTTCGAATCAGAAGTCTCAGGGCCATCTTTTTTAGATATAGTAGTGTAACGTGTTTGTGGAAATACTGAACACAAATGTGAAAGATTGCCCAAAAGAAAGACTTTTAATAAAGAAGTAAGGAAAGATCAGCTTGCAGAGCAACATCAAAGTGTTTGGTAAGCAAAAGGTCAAGATCAAAATAACCACTCAGATGCGGGAAAAACACAACAAGGAAAGATACGGAGTCCAGGTTTATATGGAGGTTCAGATGGATCAGGTGACCAGGAATGACGAGCTTGCAACAGGGGTGTGCGATGATTGAATAATGAGGTGGCAAAGTCCATTGGTTAGTATTCGGGTAAAGGTGCTCACTGATTGGATGATTGTAGAGGATCAGATGAGGTTGTTACAAGTTGATTCTTTTGCCCACTTTCACACCATTGCTAGGAATAGGGTAGAGGTTTTTTTCACTTTTTGCTAATGCATTACTACTGGTATTTCTTTAAAAAAAAAAAGAGGGATTATGTTCTCCATTCTTTAAATAAGGTAATTCAAAGTGAATTATTTGCTCTATTAATTATATCAATCTCCTTAAAAATTGTGGGGCTGGTAGTAATAGAAAAGGTACTGGGCTCTTGATTGAGAGGTCATGGGTTCAAATCCCCATTAGACCCCCACTAGACAAGGTCTTGACCACAAGTGTGCATCTGTCAACCCAGTAATATAAATGAGTGGAAATGGTAGAAAGGTAACCTGCGATGAACTGTCCAGGAGGACTTGAACTCCTAGCTGATTCATGCTACAGAAACTGAGTTAAGTTGTGATGAGCCAGTAGACTTGGGTGTAAAAAGCCCTACAGACTTTAACTTTACCTTAAAAATTACTTTTGCTATATAAAAGAAGACATTTTAGATTCTTATATAGTTATCAGTTCATCATTTACAACAAGATATGCCAACCGCTTATTCCCAGAGCCATTCACGTTGAGACTTACTTTTTCTGCATGTCTTACTGTAGCCCCTACTGTAGTTATAACACCTCGGCAGCACATTGCATCCCTGCACTTCACTGCTGTGTTCATATCATTTATTCATTTGCTGAATCACTTCATCCTACTCTGGACGAATGCAGGGTGCACCCTGAACAGCTTGCCAAAGCCAACACACACAACCTTTGGATCTTTGAATTGTGAGAAGAAACAGGAGTATCCAGAGGAAACCCACACAAACACAGAGAGAACATGCAAACTCCACACAAAAATGCCTTCACCAGGCATGGGACTTCAACCCAGGAAATTCTTGCTGTGAGGCGTACATGCAAACAACTACGCCACTGTGCCACCCCCTTAAGAGAAATGTCTTAAACATTATTAGTTATTGGTTTTGGTATGGTACATGCCATATATATGTGTATGAATAAAGTAGAAACTCGCACAAGTAACCTAGATTTTGAAATTATCCAACCACAAAATCATTCCCACCTCAGGCTCACTCACACAGAGCAACAAAGCAACTCACCCACTCACTCACTCATTTTCCAAACCACTCCATTCTGCTAGGGTCACAGGGAAGCTGGAGCCTATCTCAGCCAACACTGGGCAAAGCTGGAGTACACCCTGTTTTTCCTCATACACTCCCACCTGTGCTGTCCCTCTATCATACTCATTTGTAATTCTTTTTTTTTTCCTTTTATCCCTAATTTAGTCGTATCCAATTCCCACCCATCAAGTATTGCCTTCCCTATCACATGACCACCACCAACCAGGGAGGGGCGTGAGCATGCACATACCCCGTCCGTGACATGCAGCGCTGCCACCCACCTTTTTTCGAACTGCTGCACATGTGTATTTGGGGGCGGCCTAACACACTCGGACGGAAAGCGCTATCCGCCCCCTCATACGAATGAGCTCACAGATGCCCATGATTGGCTGGTAATCGCTGTGAGTGACAGGGAAGTGAGTGTATGCCATCCCTCCCTCCCATGAGAGCTCGGCCAATTAGCTCCCATGGACTCCTGGTCCTGGATGGCTGTGGCATCAATCCGGATTTAAACTTGCAATCTCAGGGTTGATAGTCATGCACCTTGTTGATGCGCCACTCGGGAGCCACTCATTTGTAATTCTGTCCATTCTTGTCAGCACTTCCGTCTCCAAATTGTAGAGCATAGAGGGCCTCAGTACAGTCTTATAAACCCTTCCCTTCGCACCAGATAACTTTCTGTCACAAATCACTCCGGCCACTCTTCTCCACCCATTTCTCCCTGCCTATATTCTCTTCTTCACTTGTACCTCATTCTTCATTACCTTGCATATTCCTGGCAGCTGCACTCTTTCGTCACCCTTCCTCTCATTCATGCACATGTGCTCTGCCATCCTTCTGCTGACTTTCATTCCTCTTCTTGGTCTCACTACAGATTGCAATGTCATCCACAAACACCAATGTCCTCTTGTCTGACCTCGTCGGTCAACCTGTCCACGACCACTGCAAACAAGAGAGGGCTCAGAGCCGATCCTTGATGCAATCCCACCTCCATCTTGAACCAGTCTATCAATACTGCACACGTCACTGCGTCACACTGTCCTCATACGTAACCTGTACCCCTCTTACATGCTGCCACCCCGGCTTCCTCAAAGTGAACTACAACTCCTCGCTTGGCACCCTGTTGTACAATTTATCCCATCTCAGAGGGAAACTTCTTCTGACCTTTCCTGTACTTTTCCATCAACATTCTCAAAACAAATATGTCATCTGTGCTGATCTTCTGTGGCATGAAAATATACCACTGTTCACAAATTAACACCTCTCCTGTCAGCCTGGATTCCATTACTCTTTCCCATAACTTCATGGTGTGAGTCATCAACTTTATGCCTCAGTAGTTACTGCAGCTCTGCACATCTCCCTTTTTCTTGAAAATTGGTACAAGAGCACTTCCTCTCACATCCTCTCACCTTTCAAGCATTTGTTGAACAGTCTGATTAAAAACCTCACTGCTATCTCACCTAAACATCTCCATGCCAACTAATTTTCTACTCTTCATCCTCTTCATAGCTACTCTCACTTCATCCTTACTAATCCCTCACTTCCTGGTTCACTCGCTCAACATCCCCCAACTCTCTCTCTCTCTCGCTCGCTCTCTCGCTCTCTCATTTTCTTCATTATCAGCTTCAGAATAATCTTTCCACCTTCCCAACACACTCTCCTCTCTTGTCAACACATTGCCATGTGTGTCCTTTATCACCCTAGTTTGCAGTATATCTTTCCCTGCTCAATCCCTCTGCCTCGCCAGTTGCAGTAAGTCCTTCTTTCCTTCCTTTGTATTCAGCTTCTCCTCCAACTCATTAAATGCCTCTTCCTTAGCTTTTACCTTCACTCTCCACCTCACACTGCATCTCTTTGTACTTTCTTCATCTCTCCAAGTGTTACACTTTTTTTACTAATCTGTTCCTCTTGATGCTTTCCTGAACTTCCTAATTTCACCACCAAATTTATTTGTCTTCCTTCCTAGTTTTCTCCCTTACTATAACCGATGCAGCCCTTCTATCATCCAGCATCCCCTTACCCCTACTCAACATCTGTTTTACCTCCTCTCTGAATTTCACACAGTAGTCTTTCTCTATTAGGTTCATTTCTCACTCATCACCTCAAGAGTCATTCTACAGTCTACCATCTGATCCTGGAACACTCTCAATCACTTCATGTAACTCCCTCCAGAAGTCATCCTTCTCCTCCCTCTCACAACTTATTCATTCATTCATTCATTTTCTGAACTGCTTAATCCTAATTAGGGTCACGGGGAGGATGGCGCCCATCTCAGCCGACTCTGGGTGAGTGCAGAGTGCACCCTGGAAAGCTCGACAGGCCATCACAGGGCAGAAACACACTGATGGCAATGCAGCCTCCTCTTGATGAAAAACAGCAATGGTTCTTTCACATTCCTCTCACCACAGACATGGCCGGCCTTTGATAACCCAGTTAGCTGCACTGGGGGGACAGCAGTGACAATCCGTTGATAGTGAGGCTTGAACCCCCGACCTTGGGATCAGTAATCTGGTACCCTACCACCAGGCCACCACTGCCCCCACAACCTACTCATGGGGCATATTCACTATTCACATTTTTCTTCCTGTCCACACCATGGTAGAACAACAAGAATCCACCACAAACATTCCTGACCTTACTTTCTTTCCACTTAGTCCCTTGAACACGCAACATATCTACCTTTCTCTGCTCCATCATATTAGCCAGCTCTCTCGCTTTACCAGTCTCTCCCTTTGCCAACATTCAAAGTCCCCATTCTGATCTGAACATGGTTAACCTTTATCCTTTCTCTCTATCTTTGGATACATATATATATATATATATACTGCTCTTTTTCTTCCCCTTGTCCCTTCAGTACCCCAATTTCCACATGTACCCTGCAGGCCAATAGTAATGGTGGTGGTCTTTGTTAACCCAGGCCTTAACCGATCCGGTATGTACCTTCTGTTTTTGAATTTGCACGTTTGATTTGGCACATGCTGTATGCTGGATGCCCTTCCTGATTTACCCAGGCTTGGGACCAGCACTAAGAGCATACTGGCTTGCGTGACCCCAATGGCTGGGTTAAAGATTTCACATTAAGCAATGTATTATATTATAATATGTTCCTCAATGTTTCACAGTGAGCAAAGTATCATAATCACTGAAAGGCTCATTAGCAGACTGAAGTTCATTTTCATTTACAGGATCATTGTCATATTCAAATACCTCATAAAGCATAAGATTCATACAGCTTCTTCTCAGATGCAATTTAAAGTTCATATTCATATTAAACCTACTCTGTCTGCCTCGGACGAGATCACTAAAGAGGAGGCTGCCCTGTCTGCCTCAGACAAGAGAACACTGGAGAGGAGCTTCAGGCTCAGCGCAGGATGCCACAAACTCCTGGACGTCCTCCTGTTGACATGGCCACCAATACCTGTTCCCAGTATGCTCCAGGATGTGCTGGTCTTTGAGGTGGTTCACGGCAGATGAGGCATAGGCCAAGGTATTCCTTGTCATCCTCGAAGTCATAATCCCAACTGTCATAGGTTGTTCTGGGATTCTAGGATTGATTTTGTTGTCAGAGCATTTGATTTATTATTTGCTGTCAATATATTAATAATCATGTTCTCCCCATGCTCCAGGTACTACGGTTTCATCCCACAGTCCAGAAACATGCACAGTAGGCTAATTGGTGGTTCCAAATCACCCCTAGGTGTCTGTGTGAATGGTTGTGTGAGTGTTGGCCCTGTGATGGCCAGGCAAGCTGTCCAGGGTGTACTCTGCCCTCACCCAGAGTCAGCTGATGGTCACCAGCCTCCCCGCGACCCTAATTAGGATTAAGCGGTTCAGAAAATGAATGAATGATAAATATATTAATAATATTTAAAATTAATACAATTAAATAATTTTGCATAAAAGAAGGCTTTGTTTTGATCAACTGCCATAATCTGATTATTGTTTATCTTGTACATATTGCTATGTTACTGCAGATTAACTAGAATTATTTTCAATGTTTCTGTTTATTTAATACAAGTATCCTTAAAGATCTGTAAGGAGTCTGTATAACATCTTATCTTAATATTATTTTAACATATATTCACTGATTCATCACTTGAGTAATCATGGGTTTGTTACACCCATTACCCACAATGCCATAAAACTACAACACTCGCCGTCAATCAAAAATCAATACAGTGGGGCCATATCGAGTGTCCGAAAAACAGGGCATACTGATCCGACTCAGACTGAAATTGGGACAGTGGTGAAGCGTCCTGTTTTTGGTCATGCTTATTTAGAAAAAATCCTCCACAATCATGTGAGAGACTTTCAAAATCATACAGAGTACAATTACTTTAAGTTCTTGCTGCTGAAGGTGCTTCTACAAGCACTGAATCATAGGGTGTACTTAATTTTTCACACACGACTTCTGCATGGAGGAATCTGTTGTGTGCTGTTTTACACCATGACGTTAGATTTACAGAATTCTAGGGCCTAGTAAGGTCCACTCTCACTCATTCACTCATTTGTCAAACCACTTAATCCTATTATTAGTGTTGCGAGCCCATCTCAGCTGACACTGACCAAAGGCGGGGTGCACCCTGAACAGCTCACTAGACCACCACAGGGCCAAAATACACACAAACATTCACACTGACACAACTTGAAACAGCAAACTAGCCTAATGTGAGAGTCTTCGGACTGTAGGATGAAGCCAGAGTACCTGGAGAACTCAAACTCCACCCAGAAATGCTTGATCGTGGGCCTCAAACCCAGGACCTTCTTGCTGTGACAGGGTTGCACTAACCACAACAACACTGTACTGCCGTGGCAAGAACCAGAGGGTTTTTTTATTATGTCTTGATGCAGAAAAAGGTTTTACTTTTTAATAATCTTTAACTAATTTTATTTTCTAAACCAGTTTATCTTCATTAGGGTCGCAGGGAGACTGGAGCTCATCACAGCCGACTCCAGACAAAGGTGGGGTGCACCCTGAACAGCTCGCTAGACCATCACAGGGCCTATAGACACACATTTTACATACTCACACTATAGAGGAAATCGAGAATATCCTGTTAGCAAAATGTGCATGTCTTTGGACTGTGGGAGGAAACTAAAGCACCTGGAGGAAACCAACGCAAGCATGAGGAGAACAAGCAAACACATAAAAAACGCCTTCATTGGCCATGGGGCTTGAACTCAGGACCTTTGTGCTAGCAACTACACCACTTTGTCATTCATTCATCCGCTTAATCCTAATTAGGGTTGTGGGGAGGCTGGCGCCCATCTCAGCCAACTCTGGGTGATGGCAGAGTACATCCTCGACAGCTCGCCAGGCCATCGCAGGGCAGAAACACGCTGACGGCTATGCAACCTACTCTTGACGAAAATCATACACCACTTTGCTGCCTATATATTTCATCCTTTCATTGTATGTCCTACATGTAACATTATATTTTTTAAATATGTTTTATACTGATGAAAATTAAGGTACAGTATAATGGCATTTCAACTTACAGTGTGTCCTTTAACTCTCCACCATGGCACATCTTTCCTTCTGTACCTATATATTTAGCTTTCTCGTATCTTTTTTATTTATCTCTACTATCCTTTCTTTTCCATCCTCATTCCCCCCATTCTCTCGTTCCACTCATACATTGCTGTTTTGAATCTTATTTCAGCACACGTCCTATTCACACCCACCCTGCACCATAAGGGAAAATGATCAGTCGCTATTCCAAGTGTAGAGAATTTTTTACCCCAGTATCAATTCTTGTGCCTTTGCCATTGTTTACACAAACACCAAGCCTACCAATCTAACGTATCTTTGACGATATCAGCGTCGTAATCTGTTATGTCATTTCCCCCAAAAAGTTTCATATGAACTAATCTATTTATTTTAACATAGGGCGACATGCAGAAAATAGCACACATCAACAAAACCATATAATCAGGGACACTACAGGATATTAGGAGGTAAAAAATAGTCTCGTGTCTGTGCTATAGGTTCCATCATGTTTTAAAAATACCACTGGAGCATCAGGTTTTGAATGTCACACACCACCCACGTTACTGAAGAATTGGTTATTTCTGGCTGGCCAACAAGATGAAAATATGTCTCAAGAAGGATTAAGGATTGAGAGAGGTGATCTGGTGATCTTGCAGTGATCACTCAAATTTATCGACACCATTCTGACCTGGAATAGAGAGACTGATCCTGTTTTGTCTGAGTTTCACGTGAGTCAGAAAAATTATTCAAATGAAATATGACGAAAAAAAGATGAAAAAAAAAGAATGTTGAGTGTGTGTGTATGTGTGTGTATGTGTGTGTGTGTGTGTGCATGTTCGTGTACTGTGTCTGATGAAACCAAATGAAATCTTTCACTTCAGCAACTGGTGATGTGGCATATATAGCAGTCACAAAGGATATCAGATATAAAGACACACACACATGAATGGACTGAAACTGTATGCTAGCCGCGGCGTACAGCACATGGGTTGGGGACAGAGTTGGCAGCCATTTCGTTTTTTCTTCCATTTCTTTTCCTTCCTTGCCTTCCCTTATTCATTATAAGATGTTTGTGTGTTGTGAAAGGGGTGGGGGATATAAGACACCAGGGAGCTCTCATGCTCTTTCATTAGAATAAAAATTACACACACACACACACACACACACACACACACACAAACACACACACATTGCATTTACAGATACATGACACATCATCACCCTACATTGAGATTAATCATAAAAGCAATAAACATGATGTGACTGACTGAATACAAGGCAGAAAGAAAAAACTGTGAGGAATAATTAGAGGTGAGATAGCAAAGTTCGTACTTACTCTACATTCAAGTTAACAGATAATGATTACTATAAACTTCCCTTTGTGGATCTCCTGCATCTATCTGATGATTCTGGAGCGTTTCTTATGCACATGGTTTACACTCATGTAACTCGGCCATAGAGCGGCACAGTGGTGTAGCGGTTAGCATTCCTGCCTCATAGCAAGAAAGTCCCGGGTTTGAGTCCTGGGCTTGGCGAGGGAATTTCTGTGTGGCGTTTGCATGTTCTCCGTGTGCTTGCGTGGGTTTCCTCCAGATGTTCTGATTCCAAAGACATATTATACTAACCGTATACTCTTGATTGCTCCTAGGAGCGAGTGTGTGTGTGTGTGTGTGTGTATGTGTGTGTGTGTGTGTGTGTTTTGGCCCTGCGGTGGTCTGGAAAGCTGTTTAGGGTGTACCCCTCCTACACCAGGAATCAGCTGGGATGGGCTCCAGACTCCCCATAACCCTAATAAAGGATAAAGCGGTTGGGAAATGAATGAATGAACTCTGCCATAGCTTGCCAGGTTGAGAAAGAAGACCTTAATGTGGACACCCTGCCCCACCCCCTTCTCAGGAGAAAAAGTGATAAAAGCACCCCAGAAGCTTAACCAGTGTTGGAAAAGGCCAGTCCAGAGTTCAAGATGATGTTATTGGAATTTTGGAGAACCCATTCATAAAGGCTGTAGCAAATATATAGGCTTTTATTTTTAGGAGGATAGCACGACAAATTGAGATGGCATTGTGGAAATTGACCTTGTGGCCACGGATTACGTCAAGCCTTGACGTTAATACTATAATAGCCTGTTGTTTACTATAAAGTAGGCAGTGGGAACTTCCTGGATAGGGTATTAGTTCTCCCTGTTGATTTGCAGCTGACCCCAGCAGTGTTTCAGACCATCTTTCATATTTTGTCGCTTCCTGAATTTTCCTCCCTAATTGCCTGCTGAGACAGAAGAAAGAGAGAGTTAGTAGGTTGGTAGGAATCACTCTCATACTTGCAGGATACATACAGGCAGGTGACTGCCAGGATTCCACAGAGTCGAGCAGGCTGAAGTGAGCCTGAGAGACAAGCTGAGCTCCACAAATCTTGGAATGCAGCCATTAGAATGGTGTTAATTTTGAGGGTGATGATAGGAGATAGTAGCTGTGGAGTAGAGTGTAGCATACACCCAGCCAACCAGGGTTTGGAGGGTCATGGTACAGGTCAGTTCAGGCTCCATGGACAGTGGCTTATTCAGAGGTTAGGGCTATGGCAGTCGGTTCTCCTAGGTGCTCTTGGTGGAACTGGTTCCTCTTTTTCCTCTATCCCTATGTCAAGAGAAGGTTGTCCATCTGTGCTCTGGGTTCTTGGCCCAGTTAATAGGTCAAGTGATGGAATGTATAGGCAACTTGAGTGGAGGACAACAAACATCTGGCGAGGATGTCCTCCTTAAGGATACTGCAGTCCTCATTATTGGTCAGAGAGCACATAGGAGGTCCACTGCACTTCTCTTGTGAGAAGTGGAGCAATGATGTTGGCACACTCTCGATGGGACCAATTTATCTCAAGGAATGCTTCAACAATGTTGTTAGCACTCAGATTGTGAGGAGGCACTGGGCATCCCAGGCAAGGTCAAGAGATAGTCTGATGACCAGCAGTTCCTCAATGGTTGCATGTAGACTGTTAACAAGTTCCTGAACAATCAAACAAACAAACAGTATCCTTTTTGCACGCTGACATCCAGGAAGTGGCTCATGACAGGTCCATGGACTGTGTGGCTGGGTTAGGGTCTGTTTGAGGCCCACATTCTCCACCTGTATTGCAGGACCAGACCATGAGGCAGGTATGAGGTGGAAAAAAAATATTGAGGAGAATGGTATGAGGGAAATTGTGATGTTCTTGGTACAAGCTAGCAGGTGCAGGATGGAAGTGATGAGAGAGTGGAGTCTCTCATGAGCATCAAGGACCAGAACTGTAGTGTACCCACGTTTCTTTAAATAAATACTGCCAGAAGTAATTGAATCTTTACTTAATGTAAACAATTATTTAGTTAATATTGGTTATGAACCTAAATACTTTTAAGGTTAAAGGTCAAACCTTTGATTAAAAAGCCTAACCTCAACCATGTCTGCTGTCCAACTATAGGCAATATCATTCACTCATGTCTCACTCATTTGGTGAAGGCTTAATCCTATTAGAGTAACAGATAGACTGGAACCTATCTCAGCCAACATTGGGCAAAGGTGGGGTATACCCTGAACAGACCATCACAGGGTCAACACACACAGATAAGCATTCACACTCACACGAAGGTGCAATTTGGGACAGCCAGCTAGCCTAATGTGCATGTCTTTGGACTGTGGATAAAACCGGAGTACCCGGAGAAAACCCACGCAAGCACAGGGAGAACATGCAACCCCCACCTGCAACCCTAGTAGGAATAAGCAGTTTGGCAAATTAATGAATGAACAGGAAATAGCATAACCTTACATGAGAGCAGGCCCGTAGCTCTTTTTTACCCAGGAAAAGTAGAAGAAACTAGTGCAGAATGGTATTATTCTCTGAAACGTTATAAAGCGCAGGCATACACTGGAGTTGAGGAAATAATCTCTAATTTAACAGAACTTCTTCCCACATTATCCCATTTAATTTGCTGGTAATGCATACAATAAGGTTAAAACTAAGACCATATTTGATGACACTGTTCAGGGATCAGCGCAGATAGCCTGAAATAATAATATGAATATATTAGTCTTAATAAAAAGGAATATCTGGCAACAGAGACTGATTTAATTTCCATGGCAACACTGTGCTGCAAGAGATCACTTTTTTCTTACAAGAACTATATTACAAAGCATAGGTCAATTCTATTTAATCCTCTACTTGATTAGATGGAACAGGGATTTATTTTTCCAATCCATTTTCATAATGTGCAATTATGACTGGCTGAATTAAAAAAAGAATAATATTAATTCATCATTAACAGACTAAATCACCAATAACTATTGGAGAAAACTTTTTATGAAGAATATAAAAAATCCAAAATAATTTTTTTCCCTTTTATAAAAACATTTACAATAAGCACATAAAGGACAATTGAATACAAGTGTTGATTACTTTGGACATTGCTTAACAGTGATAGATAAATGACCTGGAGCAAAAGACAAAAAGTTAATTTGTAGCCACTGACAATCAAGCCATAAAAAGCTTCAAGATTAGTGATTCTGAATGCAGCATTAAGAAAAATTCGGTGGTGGTTGTCCCTGGGGCTGGGACCCGGGTTGACTGCGCTGATGGGGGGCTGCTGGCCCTGGGGGATGCCGGTCTGCCACGTCTGGGGGGGATGTGGTAGGGGGGTGGTTGGGGGTAGTGGTAGGGACTGGATTTGGGACTCGTTGTCCTCTAGTCTGC